>CM035439.1:60012638-60025138 GCA_020310875.1 Ceratopteris richardii | reverse complement strand
AGGATTAGGATTAGGGTTTTAGGTTTTTAGGATTAGGATTAGGGTTTTAGGGTTTTAGGGTTTAAGGAAAAAATCTGAATAAATAAATAAATGTATATATAAAATAGGGTTTTAGGTTTTTAGGATTAGGATTAGGGTTTTAGGGTTTTAAGATTTAAGGAAAAAATTTGAATAAATAAATAAATATATATATAAAATAGAATATTATATAGATAAATAAATATAAAAAGTATTACTGTTTTAAATAATTTAATTAAATATATATAATTAAATATATAAAAATAAGTTTAATTAAGAAAAATCTGAATATATAAATAAATAAATATATAAAATAGGGTTTTAGGTTTTTACGATTAGGATTAAGGATTTAGGTTTTTAGGATTAGGATTAGGGTTTTAGGGTTTTAGGGTTTAAGGAAAAAATCTCAATAAATAAATAAATATATATATAAAATAGGATAATTATATAGATAAATAAATATAAAAAGTATTAGTGTTTTATATAATTTAATTAAATATATATAATTAAATATATAAACATAGGATTAATTAAGAAAAAATCTGAATATATAAATAAATATATATATAAAATAGGATTTTAGGTTTTAGGATTAGGATTAGGGTTTAAGGATTCGGATTTTAGGTTTTTTGGATTAGAATTAGGGTTTTAGGGTTTTAGGGTTTAAGGAAAAAATCTGAATAAATAAATAAATATATATATAAAATAGGGTTTTAGGTTTTTACCATGAGGATTAGGGTTTTAGGGTTTTAAGATTTAAGGAAAAAATCTGAATAAATAAATAAATATATATATATAAAATAGGATAATTATATAGATAAATAAATATAAAAAGTATTAGTGTTTTAAATAATTTAATTAAATATATATAATTAAATATATAAAAATAGGATTAATTAAGAAAAATCTGAATATATAAATAAATACATATATAAAATAAGGTTTTAGGTTTTTAGGATTAGGATTAGGGTTTTAGGGTGTTAGGGTTTAATGAAAAAAATCTGAATAAATAAATGAATATATATATAAAATAGAGTTTTTGGTTTTTAGGATTAGGATTAGAGTTTTAGGGTTTTAAGATTCAAGGAAAAAATTTGAATTAATATATATATATATATATATGATAATTATATAGATAAATAAATATAAAAAGTACTAGTGTTTTAAATAATTTAATTAAATATATATAGATTAGGGTTTTAGGTTTTTTTAGGCGTTTAAGTATTTAGGTTTTAGTATTTCAGGTTTAAGTCTTTAGGAGTAAGAGTTTTAGGTTTAATAAAAAAAATGATCTAAAATGTCCATATTGTAGTAGATGGCTTCTTTGGATCCGGAGGAGAGAATGGCATGTCCTTTCACTCAGTGCAAGTATCAAATTTATCGAAAACGACGGATTTGTACTGCACATGTTAGAGAGTATGGATCCTTTGATAGGAGTCGACCATACACTACCATTCACATGGTCCCCCAGGTAAGCAGATGGACCCAAATGACATTGCACCCGTAACCTCTCGTGGACAAAAGAGAACAAAGAAGGACTTAGACGTACAAGCAATTACTAATAATATTACACATAATGAACATATGGAAGAGATGCTCGAAGCATTTTATGAGATGGACGAAGATCATGATGGTGGAGAAGATGTCGAGAGTCTCTCGATGCTCAATCTGCAATCCATTTATGGATGGTCAGATACTAGTGTCACTGAATTGTTCAGGTAAGTGGATAAAAAATTGGCTTTCATTGTTGTATCAAAATAGCTTTATTTACTAATATTGTTTTAATTGCTTATTGCAGGCTTCTTAAAGATCAATTTTTGCCAGAGGGCAATGACATGCCTCCAACACGTGGAGATGCAAAAAAACTTTTATAGTCCATTGGAATGGATTATACTAAAATTCATGCTTGTCCGAATGATTGCATTCTCTTTCGGAATGAATATGAGCATCTCCACGTATGTCCAAAGTGTGGAGCAAATAGATTTAGAGAAGACCTTGTAGGCGAAGCAATCCCCGCAAAAGTTCTTCACCACTTTCCTATCATTCCACAAATTAAGAACATGTTTAGATGCAAATCTATCGCTGAGTTAATGCCATGGCATACAAAGAGCAGGTCTACAGATGGTGTAATGCGAGTGCCTGCTGACTCTGATGCTTGGAAGCACATAGATAGTAAGTGGCCAGAGTTTGCTAGTGAGCCTCGGTCCATACGTCTAGGCCTAGCTATGGATGGAGTGAATCCATTTGGTTTATGTAGTTCTTCATGGAGCACATGGCCTGTATGTTTGGTGAGTTATAACATCCCACCATGGCTGGCCACAAAAAAAGGTCATTTATTCTTAGTTCTTATTGTACGGGGTAAGTATAAGGTAAAAAACATGGATGTATATCTTGCACCACTCGTGGAAGAACTGTGCATTTTATGGGATGGGACTATTGTGCGTGACATGTCTCAACCTATAAGAAAACGAGACGTGCAAGTGCAAGGCATACTTATGTGGACGATGCATGATTGGCCTGGTTATAGTGAATGTTCAGGTTTATCGATTTCGGGTTACCATGCTTGTCCCTTATGCGGACCACGACTCGAAGCTTGCTATTCCAAAGCACTACGTAAAACTGTCTATGAAGGACACCATAGATATTTGCCTGATGGACATGTTTTACGTGAAGGACAAATTGGTCGACAAGCGCAATGCCAAATGAAAGTTAGTGATTGGAAATAACTATGGGATTCAGAAAATTAAGTCACTGGCATGAAGCGGTTGTCTATTTTTCATGAACTCCCTTATTGGAGTGAATTGTTGATCAATCATTTGGTAGACCCGATGCATATTTTTAAGAATGTGGGAGAGATTCTTTGGAAAACTTTGATCACAAAGAAAGAAAGCAAAGCACAAAGGGAGGACTTAGAAGAGCGAGGTCATATGCGAGAGTTATGGACAATTACTAAGCCCAACAAAACTACATCGTTACCAAGAGCTCCTTGGGTGCTTCGCAGGTGAAAGAGCAACAAGTGAAGAAAACAATTTCAGAGTTTCGGACACCTGCTGGATGCATGAGGTGTCTAAAGACTGCTTTCACACAAAATGACGATCTTGGAGGGCTCAAGTCTCATGATTGGCACAAGTTTTTACAATTTGTGCTCCCTGTAGCCCTAAAAGATTGTCTTTCAGAGCATGTACGAAGAACCATTTATAAAATTAGTTCTTTAGTACGGTGGATCTCTTCTAAAGAGATAAATAAAGATAGCATAGAGAGTGCGAAACTCAATGCTATCGAGGCTTTTTGTATGGTAGAGAAATACTTTCCCACAAGTATTCTCACTATTCAACTTCATTTACTGGTTCATGTGGTAGATGAAGTTGCAATAGCAGGAACTTTCCATAGTCGATGGATGTTCTTCTTAGAGTGCTATATGAAGTCATTAAAAGGTTCTGTTTGATAGAGAGCACATCCAAAGGGTAGCATGACATAAGGATGGCTTGTACAAGAGTCTCTTGTATTCATAATTGAGTTTCTACATATGTCGGATCCCGAAATGCCTCACTTATGGAGCGATGATGAAGATGTTCGTCTCGTAGGCGATGAACCACAAGGTAAAGGATTGCAAAGGAAAATGGATGCAACTTTTAGAGAGAAGGCAATGACGTTTTGCATAGTTAACTCTGAGCCTATGCAGAAGTGGTTAGAAAGGTATGAGCTTGCCAAGGAGACCAATGCAAAGGAAAGAGCTCAGTTTCGAAAGAATCGTTCCACTCGATTTTTGCCTCTTCCACCTTTTCCAACGAGCAGATGGCTAGATACAACGCTTTCTCAAGCAAAGGCAACGGGTGAAGATATCTCTGAAGAAGAAGAAGAACTCGCAAAGGGATGTGATTGTGTGTAAAAAGAATCTTTGACCTCTTCCACCTTTTCCAACGAGCAGATGGCTAGATACAATGCTTTCTCAAGCAAAGGCAACGGGTGAAGATATCTTTGTACAAGAAGAAGAACTCGCAAAGGGATGTGATTGGGAGTATACTAAATACGATGCACTATGGTCTCATGGACGACTCTTTCAGATCACACGAATCGATAAAAATAGTTCTACTTCTGATAATGGGGTGATGGTGAACTTTTTGCAAAAAAGTAGAGCGAGTGCAAGAGATGATAATGCTCAAGAATGTTGGAGCAAGTCTATGACAAGCCTAAGTATTGGCTTGAGTCCCACAAAGTCATAGAAGAAGCCTTAAAATGAAGACAATGTAAAGTTCACTTGTGAACTACCTCTTGTTGTAACTTTTGAAGACTTTACTTAATGTAAAAGTGAAAGAATCTTAAGTGGTTGAGTCCACTTGATCAAAAAGGGAAAGAGGAGCCACGAATTCGTGATTTGTGGTAGATAGAGATTCAAATCAATCACTAATAGATTGGAGAGTGATTGAGGGGAGTTAGCCTCCCAAGATCAACTATAAATACATGGTAGTTTTAGTCATGGTTAGAGAGACCTATGTGAAGACCTCCAAGAGCTGAGATTTATGCCATATCAAGGTGTGATTCCAAGGCACACATATGTATCAGTAAGTCCATTGTATTGTACAAGCAATATACTTTCATTTTCATGATCATTTGAGTTCATATTTCCATGTTCTTGTGAAGTGTACTAGTCACTGCCATATCTCTCAGTTTTCTCAGTCAGATTGCAGAGATGGTTTCTCTAAGCTTGGTGAACCATTTTCGAAGTCAACCCTGTCTGTTCATTTTCACTTCTCTGTTAGGTACCTGACTTTTTTACGCATCTTGTCAGAGCTGTTTCTAAGTGTGTACTTACCCAAATTCAATGATTTAAAGCTTGTTGGATTCAGCATACTGTATTGTATAAGAATAAAAATTTGCATAATCATTGGATTCTTAAATCTGGAGTTATGTTCATTTTTTTGCTCACTGGTCTCATTACTGTAGCAGCCCGTGAAAATCGGGATGATGTCATCACTTGTTAAATATCATTCTCAGTGTGTGGTTCATTATTTTTTATGAGATTGCTCTTGAAAGTTAGTTCTTTAACTTAACTAGACTTCTGCAAGAGGAATTAAGCTAATTGGTGTTGTGCTCAGAGAATTATGCAAAACACTAGACAGGTGTATGAACCAAAATAGCAAGTTCTTCACCTCTGAGCTAACTCCAACTTATCTGTTTTGTTCTATGTTTTTGAGAGTGATCTTCCAAGGTACATAGGGTGTCTAATACATCCATTTGAAAGCTAAAAGGACCCACCACATACTCCTCGAGTTCATTTGGCTAGTGTAGATCAAGGATTTTGCAACACCTCTTCATCTTCAAGCACATACCTATCCATCTCTTTACAGTGGTATCAGAGCAAGGTTGGACAACATGGCAAATGGATTTCCTTCATCAATTGACAAATTGGATAGAGGTAACTACTCAGCTTGGTCATTAAGAATGGAAGCTTATCTCCAAGGTAGAAGTTTATATGGTTATCTGGCTGGAGATGAAGTTATGCCAAGTTTCAGGAACAAAAGTCAACCAACACAAGAAGAGCAAGAAGATTGAGCACATGGTGCTCCAAGGATGCACTTGCAAGATCTAATCTTCTCAACTCTATCTCAGATTTTTTGTTGCCTCACATTAGAAGTTGTAAGACATCTCAGGAAGTGTGGGATGCACTTGAAGCCTTCTTTTCTTCAAGTACCAAATCTAGGAAGCATCAATTATGGATGGATTTTAGAACTCTCAAGAAAGCTCCCAAACAAAATGTGACTGATTTTGTCACAAAGCTCAAGGACATAGCGGATCAGTTGGGAAGCATTGGAGAGGTAATAGATGAAGAGAAAATTGTAAGGCAGGTCATCAATGGCTTGAAGGCAGATGACAAGTGGGAAGCATTCACCACAACTATGGATTTGTACATGGACATGCATGTACCTGATTTCAATATACTCATTGGACAACTACTTACTCAAGAGGCAAAGCTTATAAAAAATGGAGAAAGCTTCTAAAGGTAATCAATCTTTAGCTTTATACACTGATAAAAGCAAGTCCAAAGATAACAAAGGAAAGACAAAGAAAGTGGATGATGAAGCAGATACATATCAAGCTAACTATGCAGGTAGAGGAAGACATGGCAAAGGTAGAGGAAGAGGAGGTAGACAAGGCACGGGGAGATCCCAAGAATCCAACCCATGTTCTATTTGTGGACTAACTAATCATACAACTGAAAATTGCTTTAGGAATTCCAGGAATCAAAGAGGCAGAGGATACAATAGAGGAAGTTATGGCTAGTCAAGAGGAACGTTCAACAATTATCATGGCAACTACAACTACAACCATTCAAACTATCAAGGAGGCTACAAAGGAAGGAGAGACTTCAATAACTACACAGAAGACTCAAACAAAGAGGATTCATTATTGATCATGAACATGACTATGCCACAAGGTAAATCTGATGAACATGTTTTCTACATAGATTCAGGTTGTTCAAATCATGTGGCAGGAAATGTGGCACTCCTATCAGATTTAGAAGATCTAAGAAATAATCATGAGGTAAAAACAGGAGATGATACAAGACATCTTGTGGAGAAAATAGGCAATGTCAAAGCACCTGATGGAAACATCAACCTACTCAGTAAGGTACTCTATGTCCCTACCATTACAAAGAATTTGATAAGTGTTGGGCAGATAGTAGAGAAAGGGTTGCAAGTCAGGTTCACAAAAGCAGGAGCATTTGTTGAAGATCCAAGTCAAGGATTCCGAAGAATTACAAAAGGTGAAAAGATAGGTAGATTGTTCACATTTGAATTACAAGACACTAGAAACATTGCTCTCTTTAATCATGGTAGTCAGACACTCACAGAATTGGAAGTATGGCACAAAAGGTTAGCACATATTGGTGAAAGGTCATTAAAGAAAATTTGCAGGGACCAAAGTGTACTTGGACTCCCTAATTTGTCAAAACAACATATGATTTATAAGTGTAGTGCATGTCAATTTGGAAAGTCTCACAGGTTACCATTCATGAAGAAAGGTTATATGCATGGAGATCTCTTGGAGTTGGTTCATACAGATGTATGGGGACCTAGCAAGGAAGCTTCAATATCTGGATCAAGGTATTATGTCTCCTTTATTGATGATTGCAGCAGATGGACTATCCTATTCTTTATGAAACACAAAGATGAAGTTTTTTCATGTTTCAAAAGATATTTGGCTCTTGTGGAGAATCAAACAGGTAAATCACTAAAAAAGCTAAGCTCAGATGGAGGGGGAGAATATTCTCCCATGATTTTTATTCTTTTCTTCAAGAAAGAGGAATCAAAAGAGAGGTAACTACAAGGTACACTCCTGAGCAAAATGGAGTGGCAGAAAGGAGGAATAGGACAATTAATGAAGCTGCAAGCCTTCCATGATAAATGAAAAGCATTTGCCTAATTATCTATGGGTTGAGGCTGTATCTACAACCACTTACTTGATTAACAGGTTGCCTTCAAAATCCCTTGATGGGATGACTCCATATGAGGCTTGGAATGGAAGAAGACCAAGCTTAGATCATTGTAAAATTTTTGGATGTATTGCTTTTGCTCATGTTCCTTCACAGGTTAGAGGCAAGATGGATCCAAAGGCAGAAAGGTGTGTATTTATTGGATATGAAAACAATCAAAAGGGTTACAAGTTATACAACCCTACCAACAAAGGATTCTTGTAAGCAAAGATGTAGTTTTTGATGAAAACAATTCATGGTATGAAGATTCATGCAGGAAGGTCAATTTACCATATGATCTTGACGAAGATTTTCCAAAGCTTGGTACAGAACATCCAAAGATTGAAGAACAAGACACCTCAGAGGATGATGAAGAATCTCAGATGGAAAAGATCAAAGCATGGAAGTCTAAAGGTAAAGCAAAATTGCAGGAACTTGGACATGAGGCGCAATCATCACATCATGGCCTAAGAAGATCTATGAGGGAAAAGAAAAAACCAGAAAGGTATGGGTTTGACACCTCATTAGTAACTAAACATTCTATCTACATAGCACAGGACATAAACCAAGAGGAGCCATCATCATTTAAAGAGGCCAAAGCAAAAATAGAATGGAAGCATGCAATGAAGGAAGAGATTGAAGCACTTGAGGAAAACAACACTTGGGATTTGGTGCCCAAGACTTCATCCATGAAGGTAATAGGCTCAAGATGGGTCTATAAACTCAAGAAGAATTCTGATGGTTCCATTAACAGGTATAAGGCAAGGCTTGTAGCAAAAGGCTTTGCACAAACTCAGGGAATTGATTATGAGGAGACCTTCTCTCCTGTGGCAAAGATGCCTACTATTAGGGTTTTGCTTAGTATTGCCTCTTCCAAGAATTGGAAGATACTTCAACTAGATGTAAAGAATGCATTCTTGAATGGTTTGATAACAGAAGAGGTATATATGGCACAACCACCTGGTTTTGAGAATTAAGTTTATCCTGATTATGTGTGTAAACTTAACAAAGCATTGTATGGTCTCAAGCAAGCCCCAAGAGCTTGGAATTTCAGACTTGTTTCATTCTTGCAAGACAAAGGCTTTCAACCAAGCAAGGCAGATCCTTCACTCTTTATTAAAAAGAGTAATTATGAGATCATCTACCTATGTGTATATGTAGATGATATTATATTGACAGGAAATGATGCAAATGGTATGAAGAAGATCAAAGATAGATTAGAAGAGTTCAAGATAAGTGAGTTGGGTTCACTTACCTACTTCCTAGGTTTGGAAGTTGTCTACAAAGATCATGGTTTGTTTCTCACTCAAAGAAAGTACATTAAGGACATATTGGCAAAATTCAAGATGCAAGATTGTAAGATTGCAGGTACTCCAATGGAGGTCAATCACAAATTGAGCTCACATGAAGGTAAACTCATAGAAGACATCACATCATATCAAAGTCTAGTGGGTAGTCTCAACTATGCCACATTGACAAGAGTAGATATATGTTACAGTGTGAGTGTGCTAAGTCAATTTATGCACACACCAAGGAAACCACATATGGATGCTGCCAAGAGGATTCTCAAGTATCTCAACGGAACCATAAATGAAGGACTTTATTATCCTTATGTATCTGATTTAGGTTTGAAGCTATTTTCTGATGCAGATTGGGCTGGCTCCAAGGAAGATAGAAGGAGCACTTCAGGTTATCTTACCTTTGCATGTTCAAAGCTTATTTCATGGTCATCCAAGAAGCAACCCACAATTGCGCTCTCTTCTACTGAAGCTAAATACAGAGGTCTTGCCATATCTACAGAAGAAGCTATGTGGATGAAGACATTATTCAAAGATCTTGGATTGGAGTTTGGAACTCCAACTATTTATGATGACAATATGAGCTCTATTCACTTAGCTGCTAATCCTATTTTTCATGCAAGGACTAAACATATTGAAGTTCATTATCACTATGTAAGAGAGAAGGTTCTAAGCAAAGAGATTCAAATATCATATGTGTCCACTCATCAACAATGTGTAGATATTCTAACCAAAGCATTGGATGGTACAAAGCTTTGCAAATTCAAGGCTATGATTGGTTTACAGGTAATCTTGGAAGATTGAAGACCTCAAGCATACTTGGCTTGAGGGGGAGCTATTGGATCAAGTCTATGACAAGCCTAAGTATTGGCTTGAGTCCCACAAATTCATAGAAGAAGCGTTAAAATGAAGACAATGTAAAGTTCACTTGTGAACTACCTCTTGTAACTTTTGAAGACTTTAATTAATGTAAAAGTGAAAGAATCTTAAGTGGTTGAGTCCACTTGATCAAAAAGGGAAAGAGGAGGCACAAATTCGTGATTTGTGGTAGATAGAGAGTCAAATCAATCACTAATTGATTGGAGAGTGATTGCGGGGAGTTAGCCTCCCAATATCAACTATAAATACATGGTAGTTTTAGTCGTGGTTAGAGAGACCTATGTGAAGACCTCCAAGAGCTGAGATTTATGCCATATCAAGGTGTGATTCTAAGGCACCCATATGTATCAGTAAGTCCATTGTATTGTACAAGCAATATACTTTCATTTTCATGACCATTTGAGTTCATATTTCCATGTTCTTGTGAAGTGTACTACTCATTGCCATATCTCTCAGTTTTCTCAGTCAGATTGCAGAGATGGTTTCTCTGAGCTTGGTGAATCATTTTCAATGATTTAACTTGCTAACGTTAGCTCTATAAGTCTACTATATGCTCATAGTTTTTCAATTCATTTGAGTGTTGCAATATTCAGTTATGTTTAGTTGAAGTCAACCCTGTGTGTTCATTTTCACTTCTCTGTCAGGTACCCGACTTTTTTACTCATCTTGTCAGACCTCTTTCTCAGTGTGTACTTACCCAAATTCAATGATTTAAAGCTTGTTGAATTAAGCATATTGTATAGTATAAGGATAAAAATGTTCATAATCATTGGATTTATTAAATCTGGAGTTATATTCATTTTACTGCTCACTGGTTTCATTACTGTAGTAGCCCGTGAAAATCGGGATGATGTCATCACTTGTTTAACATCATTCTCAGTGTTGGTTCATTATTTTTGATGAAATTACTCTTGAAAGTTATCTCTTTAAGTTAGCTAAACTTCCCCAAGAGGAATTAAGCTAATTGCTACTTTGCTCAGAGAATTATGCAAAACACTGGACAGGTGTATGAACCAAAATAGCAAGTTCTTCACCTCTGAGCTAACTCCAACTTATCTGTTTTGATTCATCTTTTTTAGAGTGATCTTCCAAGGTACATAGGGTGTCTAATACATCCATTTAAAAGCTAAAAGGGTTTTCACATACTCATGGAGTTCATTTGGCTGGTGTAGATCAAGGCTATTGCAACACCTCTTCATCTTCAAGCACATACCTATCCATCTCTTCACAAAGAAGGCCACCTAGATTATTGTGGTGTGATTCAAGATATCTTGAAACTATCTTTTAGGAAGTTTGATTTTTTTTTTTTTGATGTGAAATGGTTCAAATTAGTCACCTCTAGAAGAAACACAACAGTAAGGCGGGATAAAAGCGGTTTGCTTCAAGTCGACTCCACAAAATTATGGACGGATGAAAGGGATACATTTGTACTTCCCAAACATTGTGAGCAAGTTGTTTTCATACCATATTCAAAAGAACTAGAGTGGATATTTGTTTTACAATTCACCCCATGTAGTAGACAAATTTGTGAGAATATAGGTGTACAAGATAGTCCATCTGTAGTGGACTCAGAGATTCATTCAATAGTCAAGGAGGAAGAGATCATTGTTCGAGAAGAAGAGGTCATTGTTCGAGAAGACAATGATCAGGAAGAAACCAGCATAGCAAGTGATTTAGAAGCCATCAATATAGAGATAGATATTCTTGGTGCATCGGATCTTCAAGAGGATGCTAGATTAGAGGATTTTTGAATAAAATACTTGTACGTACTAATTTTTGTTTTTTTTTCTGTTTATTCTCTATATTACCTTTATTATCACATACTAATTATTTGAGTTCTTTTGTTACAGAGCATGATGGGAGACAATCCTCCAGTCACTCCTCATTCCATGACAGAGGAGGAGTTTTTAGAGTTTATCTCTCAGGTACCTCCCGCTTATATGGCCACTGCATCATAGTATTGGATCGCTCGTGGTAGCACTCCTGGTGGCCTCACTCTTGTCGGCCTTACTTGTGCCAGTGTCACTCCCGCCGGTGTCACTCCCATCAGTGTCACTCCTGCGGGTGAAGCTACTCCCGTAGGAGGTATGTCTCCTAGCTTTTTGACTCCACCACAACCATCTTTTCAGCCATCTCCTACTGGGTTTAGTAGTAGACATGTGCGTTGGACGCCTCAGCACGATACAGGTTCTGGCCCATCTCCTAGATTGAGGTCACGCTCTAGAACAAGAGGTTCTAGGAGTGGATCTACAGGTAGGTCTGGAGGAGGCGGTTGTTGTGGAGGCAGTGCGACAGACGTTGTCTCGCCCGCTTCTACTCCTAGGACAAGTACCTCAGATGTAGGTACGCCACGCAGTACACCACGTGGAACACCATGTACACCTTGGGGTGCTCATGACCATGATGACTCCAAGGTGTATAGTATCCAAGATGGAGCTTCGGTGATGGATGCGACTGGCAAAGCAATGCATGCACGTATACAACAACTTTGCTCCATACACTTTGGACACTCCATCATGCTGAAATGGAGTGAACAGGATAAAGATCGGAAGAATTATATCACACAAATGATTTATTAGGAGTTCCGACCAGCCGATGGACAATCTCTTATCAGTTGAGAGTGGATTCTGCACACCGCACATGAGGTTATGTCCCATCGATGATCAGAGGCTCGTGATGCTTTTAGAGTAGGCTTACCAAAGCCTGTAAGGTTAGATGCTGAGGAGTGGGATTTGATTTGCGATGAGCAGCAGTAGACTCCTGATCGATATCGCTAGCAGCGAGATGCCGCAACCACACGTTTAGATACGATTGGACCATCACATTTGGGC
>CM035439.1:59995138-60002638 GCA_020310875.1 Ceratopteris richardii | reverse complement strand
CATATACACACATGCATACATACACACATGCATACATACACACATGCATACATACACACATGCATACATACACACATGCATACATACACACATGCACACATCACACACATGCATACACACATACATACACACACATATACACATATGTATACACACATACATACACACATATACACACATGCATGCATACATACACACACATACACATACACACACATGCATGCATACATACACACGCATACACATACACATACACACACATGTACACACATGCATACATACACACACACATGTACACATGTATACATACACACACATATATACACACATGCATACATACACACATATACACACATATACACACATGCATGTATACATACACACATACATGTACACACATGCATACATACACACATGTACACATGTATACATACACACACATATATACACACATGCATACATACACACATATACACACATGCATGTATACATACACACACACATGTACACACATGCATACATACACACACATATGTACATACATACTCATATACTCACACATACATACATAGACACACATACACATATACACACATGCATACATTCACACACACACACATACATGCACACATGCACATATATACACACACATAAGCTAGTGTTTTAATTAAATATATATAATTAAATATATATTTTATTTTGAAGTTTTTTTTACATCCAATATATAAAAATAGGATTAGGGTTTTTAGGCTATTTACACATACATACACATACACATATAATACATATATACATGTGTATACACATATATACAAAAATATACATATTTTAGGTCTAGATATTTAAGATTAGGGTTTTAGGGTTTAGGCATACATATAACTCAATTATATTTATATTCAAAATAAATATAGATAAAAATAAGAAAAAAAATCTGAATATATAAATATATACATATATAATATGATTAGGGTTTTAAGATTTGGGGTTTAGATTTTTGTAGGTGTTTAAATATTTAGGTTTTAGTATTTCAGATTTAAGTCTAAGTCTTTCTGATTAGGGTTTTAGGGTTTTAATACCTAGATAATTTATATACACAAACACACATATACATATTATACATACATACATGTAAATACACATGCATATAGATAATTTAGGTCTAAATCTTTAAGATTAGGGTTTTAGGGTTTTAACACCTACATAGCATATATACACACATACACATATACATATAATACATACATACATGTAGATACACATGCATACAGAAATATAGATATTTTAGGTCTAGATCTTTAAGATTAGGGTTTTAGGGTTTTAACACCTACATAACATATATACACACATACACATACACATATAATACATATATACATGTACATACACATGCATACAAAAATATACATATTTTAGGTCTAGATTTTTAAGATTAGGGTTTTAATTAAATATATATAATTAAATATATATAATTAAAGATATAAAAATAGGATTATGTAAGGAAAAAATCTGAATATAAAAAGAAGTAGTGTTTTAAATAATTTAATTAAATATACATAATAAAATATATAAAAATGGGATTAATTAAGAAAAAAATCTGAATATATAAATAATATATATATATATAAAGTAGGATAATTATATAGATAATAAAATATGATAAGAACTAGTGTTTAAAATAAATAAATGAAATATATATGATTAAATATATAAAAATATGTTTAATTTTAATCATTTTAAATAGAGTGAATATATATACACATACGCATACACACATACTTATACACCTATCTATATTCACATATATATACATATACACATATATATACACATGCATACATATATATACATGTTTTAGGTCTAGGTAATTTTGATTAGGGTTTTAGGGATTTAACACCTACATAACATATATACACACATACACATACACATACACATATAATACATATATACATGTATATACACATGTGTATAGAAATATACATAATTTAGGTCTTTAAAATTAGGGTTTTAGGGTTTAGGCATACATATAACTCAATTAAGAGGAAAAAAATATGAATAAATAAATAAATATATATATATAAAATAGGATGAATTAAGAAAAAATCCGAATATGTAGATTAAATATGATAGTTACATAGATTAGGGTTTTAAAATTAGGGTTTTAAGTTTTTTTAGGTATTTAAGTATTTAGGTTTAGTATTTCAGGTTTAAGTCTTTAAGAGTATGATTTTTAAGTTTAATAAAAAAACAAATGTTCTAAAATGTCCATATTGTAGCAGATGGCTTCTTTGGATCCTGAAGAGAGAATGGAATGTCCTTGCACACAGTGCAAGTATCAAATTTATCGGAAACAACAGATTTGTACTACACATGTTAGAGAGTATGGATCCTTTGATAGGAGTCGACTGGAGAACCTACGCTATCATTCGCATGGTCCCCCAGGTGAGCAGATGGATCCAAACGACATTGCACCGGTAACCTCTCGTGGACAAAAGGGAGCAAAAAAGGACTTAGACATACAAGCAAGTACTAATAATATTACACAGAATGAACATATGGAAGAGATGCTTGAAGCATTTTATGAGATGGATGAAGATCATGATGGTGGAGAAGTTGTCGAGACTTTCATGGACACAATAGAAATTCCACGATCAGAAGTCGATGAAGAATATGAAAACATGCGAAGACTAGCTCGTTTACCACTTTACAATTGAGCAAAGTTATCTGTACTACGTGCATCACTCGCGATGCTCAATCTGCAATCCATTTATGGATGGTCAGATAGTAGTGTCACTGAATTGTTCAGGTAAGTGGAGAACAAATTGGCTCTCATTGTTGTATCACAATAACTTTATTTACTAATATCGTTTTAATTGCTTTTTGCAGGCTTATTAAAGACCAATTTTTGCCACAGGGCAATGACATGCCTCCAACACGTGGAGATGCGAAAAAACTTTTACAATCCATTGGAATGGATTATACTAAAATTCATGCTTGTCCGAATGATTGCATTCTCTTTCGGAATGAGTATGAGCATCTCCACGTATGTCCAAAGTGCGGAGCAAATAGATTTAGAGAAGACGTTGTAGGCGAAGCAATCCCCGCAAAGGTTCTTCGCCACTTTCCTATCATTCCACGAATTAAGAACATGTTTAGATGCAAATCTATAGCTGAGTTAATGTCATGGCACACAAAGAGCAGGTGTAAAGATAATGTAATGCGAGTGCCTGTTGACTCTGATGATTGGAAGCACATAGATAGTAAGTGGCTAGGGTTTACTTGTGAGCCTCGGTCCATACGTCTAGGCCTTGCTATGGATGGAGTGAATCCATTTGGATTACCCAGTTCTTCATGGAGCACATGGCCTGTATGTTTGGTCAATTATAATATCCCACCATGGTTGGCCACAAGGAAAGGTCATTTATTATTAGCTCTTATTGTACTAGGTAAGTATAAGGTAAAAAACATGGATGTATATCTTGCACCACTTGTGGAAGAACTGTGCATTTTATGGGATGGGTTTATTGTGCGTGACATGTCTCAACCTATAAGAAGACGAGACGTTCGAGTGCAAGGCATACTTATGTGGATAATGCATGATTGGCCTAGTTATGGTGAATGTTCAGGTTTATCGATTTTGGGTTACCATGCTTGTCCTTTATGCGGACCTCGACTCGAAGCACGCTATTCCAAAGCACTACGTCAAACTATCTATGAAGGACATCATAGATATTTGCCTGATGGAAATGTTTTACGTGAAGGACAAATTGGTCGACAAGCACAATGCCAAATGAAAGCTAGTGATTGGAAACAACTGTGGGATTAAGAAAATCCAGTTGCTGGCATGAAATGGTTGTCCATTTTTCATGAACTCCCTTATTGGAGTGAATTGTTGATCAATCATTTGGTGGACCCGATGCATATTTTTAAGAATGTGGGAGAGATTCTTTGAAAACCTTTGATCGGAAAGAAAGAAAGCAAAGCACAAAGGGAGGACTTAGAAGAGCGAGGTCGTATGCGAGAGTTGTGGGCAATTACTAAGCCCAACGGAAGAGTATTGTTACCAAGAGCTCCTTGGGTGCTTCGCAGGATGGAAGAGCAACAAGTGAAGAAAACAATTTCAGAGTTTCGAACACCTACTGGATGCATGAGGTGTCTAAAGACTGCTTTCATACGAAACGACGATCTTGCAGGACTCAAGTCTCATGATTGGCACAAGTTTTTACAGTTTGTGCTCCCTGTAGCCCTAAAAGATTGTCTTTCAGATTATCTACAAAGAACCATTTATAAAATTAGGTCTTTAGTACAGTGGATATCTTCTAAAGAGATAAATAGAGATAGCATAGAGAGTGCAAAACTCAATGCTATCGAGGTTGTTTGTATGGTAGAGAAATACTTTCCCACAAGTATTCTCAGTATTCAACTTCATTTACTAGTTCATGTGGTAGATGAAGTTGCAATAGCAGGAACTGTCCATAGTCGATGGATGTTCTTCTTAGAGCGCTTTATGAAGACATTAAAAGGGTTTGTTCGACAGAGAGCACGTCCAGAGGGTAGCATGGCAGAGGGATGGCTTGTACAAGAATCTCTTGTATTCATAACTGAGTTTCTACGTATGTCGGATCCCGAAATGCCTCGCTTATGGAGCGATGATGAAGATGTTCGTCTTGTAGGCGATGAACCACAAGGTAAAGGATTGCAAAGAAAAATGGATGCAGCTTTTTAGAGAGAAGGCAATGAAGTTTCGCATAGTTAACTCTGAGCCTATGCAGAAGTGGTTAGAAAGGTATGAGCTTGCCAAGGAAACTAACGCAAAGGAAAGAGCTCAGTTTCAAAGAAATCGTTCCACTAGATGTTTACCTCTTCTAGAAAGTCATCGACCTCTTGCACCTTTTCCAATGAGCAGATGGCTAGATACAATGGTTTCACAAGCAAAGGCAGCAGGTGAAGATATCTCTAAAGAAGAAGAAGAACTCGCAAAAGGATGTGATTGGGAGTATATTAAATACAGTGCACTATGGTCTCACGGACGACACTTTCGAATCGCACGAATCGATCAAAATAGGTCTACTTTTGATAGTGGAGTGATGGTGAATTTTTTGCAAAAAAGTAGAGCGAGTGCAAGAGATGATAATGCTCTAGAAGGCGAGCTAGATTATTGTGGTGTGATTCAAGACATCTTGAAACTATCTTTCAGAAAGTTTGATTACTTTGTTTTTGATGTGAAATGGTTCAAAGTAGTCACCTCTGGAAGAAACACAACAGTGAGACGGGATAAAAGCGGTTTGCTTCAAGTCGACTCCACAAGATTATGGACAGATGAAAGGGATACATTTGTACTTCCCGAACACTGTGAGCAAGTTGTTTTTATACCAGATTCGAAAAAACCAGAGTGGCTATTTGTTTTACAAGTCGCTCCACGTAGTAGAAAAATTTTTGAGAACATAGATGTAGAAGAAAGTCCATCTCTAGTGGACTCAGAGATTCATTCGATAGTCGAGGAGGAAGAGATCATTGTTCGAGAAGAAGAGGTCATTGAAGAAGAGGTCATTGTTCAAGAAGACGAAGCAATAGACGATGATCAGGAAGAAACCAGCATATCAAGCGATTTAGAAGCCATCAATATAGAGATAGATATTCTCGGTGCATCGGATCTTCAAGAGGATGCTAGACTAGAGGACTTTTGAATAAAACACTTGTACGTACTAATTTTTGTTTATTCTCTATATTACTTTTATTATTGCATGCTAATTATTTGAGTTCTTTTATTACAAAGCATGATGGGAGAGAGTCCTCTAGTCACTCCACATTCCATGACAGAGGAGCAATTTTTGGAGTTCATCTCTCAGGTTCCTCCCGCATATATAGCCGCTGCATCACAGTATTGGATCACTCGTGGTAGCACTCCTCCCGGCCTCACTCCTGGCGGCCTTACTCCTGGCGGCCTCACTCCCACTGGCCTCACTCCTGTCGGTGTCACTCTCGCCGGTGTCACTCCTTCCGGTGTCACTCCTACGGGTGGTGCTACTCCCGTAGGAGGTATGTCTCCTAGCTTTGTGACTCAACCACGACCATATTTTCAGCCATCTCCTACTGGGTCTACTAGTAGACATGTGCATTCGACACCTCAGCGTGATAGAGGTTCTAGCCCATCTCGTAGATCGAGGTCACGCTCTGGAGAAAGAGGTTCTAGGAGTGGATCCATAGGTAGGTCTGGAGGCGGAGGAGGCGACTGTTGTGGAGGCACTATGACGGATGTTGTGTCGCCTGATTCTACTCCTAGGAAGAGTATCTCAGATGTAGGTACGCCACGCAGTACACCACGTGGCACACCACACACACCTTGCGGTGCTCATGACTATGATGACTCCAAGGTGTATAGTATCCAAGATGGAGCTCCAGTGATGGATGCAGCTAACAAAGCAATGCGTGCACACATACGACAGCTTTGCTCCATCCAGTTTGGGCACTCTATCATGCTGAAATGGAGTGAACAGGATAAAGATCGAAAGAATTATATCACACAGATGATTTATCAGGAGTTCCGACCAGCGGATAAACAGTCTCTTGTCAGTTCAGAGTGGATCCTGCACACTGCACGTGAGGTTATGTTCCATCGACGATTCGAGGCTCGTGATGCTTTCAGAGCAGGCTTACCAAAGCCTGTATGGTTAGATGCTGAGGAGTGGGACGTGATTCGTGACGAGCAACAGCAGACTCCTGACCGATATCGCGAGCAGCGAGATGCCGTAGCCACACATTTAGATATGATTGGACCGTCACATTTGGGAAGCGGCGGATATGACATGATGCATCATGAGTTTGTAAGTACCATTTCATTTATTGAATTTATTTGTGTTAAATTTCTCATGTATGTTCCTCTAATCTTTTGTATATTTGTTTCAAGAGCTTGCAATGGGTCATCCTCCAACACAAACGGAGGAGTCTTACGGATATCGTCATGGGTTGATTGCACTATTGGAGGACTTGGAGGGACGTGGTGTGGTCGTTTCATGGGAGCATTTGTGATGAGGTAATTAATTTATAAACTTGGTTTTTACTTGTTGTTTGTAATTTTCATGTGAATTTATCTCATTCCATAAATGTTCTTTGTTGCAAGACTGTTGATATAGAACGTTCTTTGCATGTGTATGGTAGTGGAACACCAAAATTTTGTATTTGATTTTCATATGGCAATGCATTGCTTTGCCACAGTTTGCCACACTCTTGTACATGCTTCATTATTGAAATATATAACTTCTTTTGTACATGGTTCATGGTTCATTATGATTATCTCTTTTGTGTCCAATAATACTTTATTTCATGAAATCATATTTTGGTTAACATTAGAGTACACATCACATGTACTCGGTTTTTTTTGGGCAGAGTGTATTGTCTTTTGTTAAGCAACATCATGGTAATGTTGCTGTAGCAAAAGACAACACACTCTACCCAAAGAAAATTTTGCATGTATGGTCATCGGTATATGCGACGGTACTC
>CM035439.1:59777638-59990138 GCA_020310875.1 Ceratopteris richardii | reverse complement strand
AACATATAGTGGCCTGGTCAGTCACAAACTGTAAGTTCGACCACATTTGTAAGACCTAAGAAGTCTGTCTTCGTGCTCCTTTGTGTACTGTGTTTTCTGTGTATTCAGCAGCATCTATGCAAAGTACTCTGTGTGGGCTCAAGAGCTCAATTTTCTACTCCAAGCATATCATCATGGAGCTCTCGAAAAGGAGAGCGCGCTCTGGTGCATCAACATCAAATTACTTCACTGGTATCAGAGCAGTTTGATGCAAAAACCTTTGTTCCTTTTGGGCGAGTGAAGCGAGCACCCCCCCAAGGCGACGACTAAGGTGGCAAGCAAGGCATAGACCTCCTTGTCATCCGAGTCACTGAAGTCATCGTTGGAGCCATTGGTTGCGCACGAGGGAGGACCCCAATGATCAAGGAAGATAGAGGTTCCTGGTACTTCCCGAGAGGTCACCCATCCTAGTACTGTTCCCCCCAGAGCTCGCTTAACCGTGGCAATCTCTTGCCACTAAGCTACACTCTTGTGGTGTTTGAAGAAGGGGAAATACTAAGGTTCACATTACCTTGAACATGTTTTGATCCCTCAAAGCTTCATTCTTTGCTTTCAAAGCCTATTTTTGAAGCTTTTTTGGGTGTCTTTTGGAGCCATTTTGGAGTACTTCCGCACATAGTTCTCTTCACACAAGTCCAAGAACATCAAGAAGGGTGTTCTTTGTACTTCTCCGACAATAAATATCAACCTTTGGGGCTGTGTTTTCAGCCACGCTCATAAAACTACAGGTTTCTTGAAAGGTTTCAGTTGTGGTGGGAGCAACTGTTGCAAATTTATGCACGTTTTTTGAGCCTAAAACATTAGAGTTGACAGACACTTGCGGGTGTTATTGGCTAGTTTTTGGGTTGTGTATTCAGCCTTTAGTGTCATTTTACTGCATATATTGAGCACATACACACCATGTATGCTTTTGTGGATACCGCTTATGTACGTCCATGTGGTCATTGATATAGCGGTTACGTTCTTTGCATAAAGCCTTTTACATTTGATAAAGAGGGTCGGGGTGAGGTTTCCTTAGCTAGGAGACACCCAGATATCGGGGTCTCTTTGATGATGCAAGTGGAAGACTTACCAAACCTCGCCATAGTAGATGTATGATAGTTGTTCATAGGTGCTCAATAAGCGTAGTTGGCTTCTATTGGGTAACTGATTATATGTAGTGGCGTTAGTGATTCACTATGCAAAAAAACATGTCAATACTTGCAATTTTATGATATTTTGACACTGCTCATATGCTCATTTTGCAAAGGATACTCTGGCAAAATTTTCCTAGATTTTTGGTTTTGTCAACTATAAAGTGGTCAATTTACTCCTTGATACACTTATTCATTGGTGTTCGGACTCTTCTAGCTCCATTATCATTCTATTCAATTCTCTACCATCATGGCATCAGAGGTCTTAGGCCCATCCAGTGGATCAGGGTCTAGTGCTAGTGCTCCAAGGAGGAGCTATAACTTGCAGGGCAAAGACCATTTTGAGATCTCGAAATTTGATGGCACAAACTTTGCTCTATGGAAGAATCAGATTAAAGATGTGCTGATTCAAAGGAGGCAATGGAAGCCTGTAAATGGGATTTCAAAGAAGTCTACTGACATGGATGAAGATTATTGGGATGAGTTAGATGAAATGGCGAGGTCTACCATTCACTTGCACCTGGCAGATAATGTTTACTTTACAGTATTAGACTGTGAAAGTGTAGAGGAGCTTTGGAAGAAGTTATGCAATACATATGAAAAAGAGACGGCATCAAATAAAGTGTATCTGATGCGAAAATTATATGACCTTCACATGAAGGACACAGATAGTGTTGCTGCTCATCTAAATGAGTTTGATGCTATATTCTCCCAGTTACAGGCTCAGAAAATGGATATGGATAACGAAATGAAAGCAATATTGTTGTTATGCACCCTGCCATCATCATGGGATACATTTTGCACAGCTATTAGCAATAGTGCACCTGGTGGTAAACTTGTCTATGATGACATATGTGGAGCACTCTTGAGTGAGGAAATTTGTAGAAAATCTATGGTTGGCACTCAGAGTGGAGATGCATATAATGTTCATGATTCTTACCAAGGAAAGAATCAGCAATGTGGTAGGAGGAAGAACAAGGAAAAGAATGGTCAACGGAATAAGAGTAGAAGTAAATCAAGGAAGAGGGATATTGAATGCCATTATTGTCATAAGAAAGGACATATTGAAGAAAGATTGTTATGCATTAAAGAATTCTAAAGGTAAAGGACATAACGTTGATGGTCATGTTAAACAGTTACCTGCACCATCTACTTCGACTGTGAAGATTGAAGAAATTAATACTATTTCTGATGATGCTGACATGCTGACACTTGATAGTACTGTGCCATCTGAGGCACTTATGGTTGATTCTCTTTCCCACACCTGGCTGCTAGATTTTGGTGCTCCTTTCCATGTGACACCACATAGAGAATGGTTCTATAATTATGCAGCAAAGTCTCTTGGTACCGTGAGACTTGGTGACTCTTATTAGTGTGATTTTGTGGGGATTGGAGATATGGTTGTGCAATTCATTGATGGTTCGAAATTTACTATGCATAATGTACACCATGTACCTCAGTTATCACGTAGTTTGATGTCAGTTGGTCAACTTGATTACCTTGGTTACAAGGTGGTCTTCTATGCTCAGTCCTTTTGCATATCAAAGGGCAATATGGTTATTGCAAAAGGAAGAAAAGTTGGCTCACTTTATCCTTTATTTGTATCACAGAAAGAACACTTGTTAGCTGTTACTGAACAGCCTATGGCTTGTATTTGGCATGGTCATTTGGGCCATATATCTCATAGTGGAATGGAAAATCTTTCTCAATCTGGGTACTTACTTGTGTTATCTTTCTCTGATTTTTCACTTTGTGAGCATTGTCAATATGGAAAGAAAACCAGAAATGTGCATAGAATGCACATTGACTCTTAATTCAGCCTTTAGATCTCGTTCATACAGATGTGTGTGGTCCTATGCCCACTAGGTCCTTAGGTGTTTCTCTCTGCTGTGTCACTTTCATAGATGATGCTACTAGAAAAGTTTGGGTATATCCTATCAAATCGAAGGATGAGGTATTCCCCACTTTCACAAAATGGCTTGCTTTAGTTGAGACTAAAAAGGGAACTAAGCTTAAGGCTTTACGTTCAGATAACGGGGGTGAGTATACCTCACATGAATTCAGCCTTTTCTGTCAGTCTAGAGGGATTCATGGAGAGTTTACAGCTCCAAACTGTAGTTCATGTGATTAACCTTTCACCTAGTACTACCAAAGGTCTGAATGTGGCACAAGATTTGTGGACAGGGAAGCCACCATATTATGATCATCTTCAAGTTTTTGGTTGTGAAGCATATGTTCATATACCCAAGAATCTTAGATAAAAGTTGGATCATAAGTCAAAGAAATGCATTTTCCTTGGATATGGTCGAGAAGGACAATTTGGATATCACTTATGGGATCCTGAAACACAGACAGTGATCAGAAGTAGTAATGTCATTTTCAATGAGTCTAAGATGCATAAACATCCCATTAAAGAGGTTGAAGTGAGAAGACTGGTGTTTGAGGATACTAGTCCTCCAGTTAACATGCATAAAAATGCTACACATAGGGATGTTCAAGAGAATGTCCATTCAGATCAGTATGCGCATGTTCCTGTTCAGCAAACATTGAGACGTTATGCACGTGTCTCACATCCACCTGATAGATATGTTCCATGTTTAGATTTTTTTATGCTAACAAATGCCGGTGAGCCTTCTTGCTACAAAGAGGCTATGCAGACAGAGGATCATGTCAAGTGGGAGCGTGCCATGAAGAGTGAGTTGGATTCTATTCACAAGAATGGTACTTGGGATTTAGTAACTTTGTCAAAGGGCAAGAAAGCTTTACCATGTAAATGGGTATATAAGCTCAAATTCACATCAGATAGTGCTTCTCCAAAATATAAAGCATGACTCATTACAAAGGGTTTTAAGCAACAACATGGTGTTGATTTTGAGGAAATCTTCTCTCCAGTGGTCAAGATGACTACCCTGCGCATGTTGCTTGGATTCGTTGCAATGGAGGACTTACAGCTAGTCCAAATGGATGTGAAAACTACTTTCTTGCATGGAGATCTTACATATGAGATCTGTATGGAACAACCAGAGGGTTATGTAGTTCTTGGCAAGGAAAGTCTAGTTTGTAAGCTTAAGAAGAGCTTGTATGGAGTTAAATAGTCCCCTAGACAATGGTACCAAAATTTTGATGCTTTTATGAAATCTCAAGGCGATTCTCAAAGCAATGAGGATCATTGTCTCTACACAAAGAGATGCTTAGATGGCAGCTTGATATGCTTGATACTTTATGTCGATGCTATGTTGATTGCTGGGAAGTCCTCTTATGATTTGTCAGTACTCAAAAAGAAATTGAGCCAGACATTTGATATGAAGGATTTGGGGGATGCCAAACATATTCTTGGCATGCGCATTACTCGTGATAGGACTAAAAGATGCATATAATTGTCTCAAAGTGAATACATATCCAAAGTACTTCACTGGTTCAATATGCAGGGTGGAAAGGCATTGAGTACACCTTTACCCACATATGTGAAATTGAGTAAGGATGATTACCCCATATCAGATGAGGAAAAGGAATTCATGACCAAAATTCCCTATCAGTCTGTTGTTGGTAGTCTCATGTATGCTATGATAGCTAGGAGACCATACATTGCATTTGCAGTGGGAGTTGTGAGCAGATATATGTCTAATCCTGGCAAGAAACATTGGGAAGTGGTCAAGATGATTTTGAGATATCTGAGTGGCACTAAGGACAAGTGTCTATGCTTAGGTAGAGGGAAAGCATCCATTATTGGTTACATAGATTTAGATTATGCTGGTTGTGTAGACAATCGTAAGTCTACATTAGAGTACATTTTTCATTTTGTTGGAGGTGTTATCTCTTGGAGATCTCATCTTCAAGAATGTACAGCTATTTCCACCACAGAAGCAGAGTATGTTGCAGCAAGTGAGGCATGTAAGGAAGCATTGTCGCTTTCTCGTCTGTTAAATGTTAATTGTTAACCAATGTTAGCCGTTCGGTAGTCTGCAGACTTCTGAATCTGGACTTAGAGTACTGTGGACTAATGTGATACTTAGAAGTACTCTAATTCTTAGCCACGTGGGTTCTTGGGAGTGGTAGGGGTCTGTTAGACAGAGGCCATGTACTATTTTCCCAATCTCTCACACAATCATAAATACTCTATCACGTCTTAGCTCAATACTTGACTGTGAACACTACTAACTACGCGGTTTACTGGGACGTTGGAAATGCCGGACTGAGTCTGCTATAGTAAAGAGCAGTAGTCCGGTTCTGACTTAACTACTTGACTACTCAACTTCATTCGCCGAATATTACACAATATGCACCTCTTATTGACTCAGATGGTACGCCGAACAACTATGCTCAAAAGTATACAACTTAAGGTATATCAACTCAACAACAGCCGAATCGTAACAGACTTATCATTAGTTCCAAGGCACCGAGGCTCTTTATAGATACGAGTCCTTCCTGGGATCAGAATCCGCAGAGAACACAGACTATTGTATCGGCTTCAGTTACTTCACAGAACCTTAACAGACCAACAGTGAAACTACTTCCATACTCTCTGCTTCGCCGACGACTGCTAACCACAAGTCTCACTTAACAATACTCAGCGACATACTTAACCATTACCGAACAGATTCGTAACACACTACCACTGTTCGTAATTATGTATTCAGACGCGAACAAACAACCTGACAAAGCGCAGACAGAGTAGACAGAACAGGACAGATCGGAGCAGAAATACACACTCAGACAATACACTGCAATTCCCAAATTAGATGCTCTCAGAACAGAACAGAATAGAATAGAAGATACACTCAGACAATACACGGCAATTCCCAAAATGGGCACTCTCAGAACAGAACAGAATAGAATAGAAGATACACTCAGACAATACACGGCAATTCCCAAAATGGGCGCTCTCTCTCGCCACTCTTTCTCATTGCCTTATATAGAAGGATTTTTACAAGAGTGCGCACTTCTGTAGTTACCTGTGCATTTTTTGAAAGATTCTTTTCCATTTAAGCTACCTGTCCTAGTACTTTTGTCCTTGTTCGGCGGTCGTCTATCATTTTTACATTTAAGACACCTGTCCTAGTTCATTTGTCCTTGTTCGGCAGCCGTCTAACATTTTTACATTTAAGACACCTGTCCTAGTTCATTTGTCCTTGTTCGGCGGCCGTCTAGCACTGGCACGCACGGTGGACTCGAACCCGCAAGCTCATTATCGTCTGCGACATTCTTTTGTGTTGTCTGAAGGCCTATTCCAGAGTTTTGGTCCCGACTCATTTCTGACCGTACTTGTTCAAGTGGAGGAACAAGTATAGCAAGCCATCTTCGACGAAAAAGTGTCCAAGTACTTTGAACACGACTATCCAATTGCTGTTTTAATAAATCTATGTCCACATTCGTCATTAATGTGGCATTCAGTTCTACGCCTTCATCTTTTAATATCTGCCTCTCCAATTCTTGCAAAACCTGTATTCTTGACTGCAAAATTTCATTTTCTGCTTGCAGGTTGGCATTCATGGTGGAAAAACTTATCATTTCGTCTTGGATCTGTTTTTGTATATTTTGCTGCCACTGGTGGAATTCATGAACATACTTTTTTGCGTTATTCAATGCCACCATTAGTTGCCGTTGGTTAGTCTGTAACTCCTGTAGTAAAGCTTCTTTGTCGTCCATTTCCTGTGTCATTTTTTCTAGTAATGAATTGGACTTATTCATAGTAGCGAGTAATAATTTGTTTTTCTACTGAAGCGCTTGTTCTTGTTGATGCAAATATTGAGAAACTTCTTGTAATTTATTCTGCATCCCTGTCACAGGATCTGGTTGGAGATTGTCATCCGGTAATTGCCCTGGGCTGAGAGTGGGCAAGTGGTCTGCCATCCTTCGTTTAATTGACAGCCTAAACGGCGTTCCTAGTGTCTGGTTCTGTTCGCTATTACCTGTGTGGACTAAATTTGCAGACGATGTGGAGACTTGGTCTGCTTCCTCTTGCTTTGCACTGTGTGGGTGTCGTGTGTCTATCATATCATGATCACAGGAATTAGTATGTTGGGACCAGTTCAGCTTTTGATCCTTCACTGATTGCACAAAATCAAATATAGCAGCTAAATAGACTGCTAGTCTGCTATTGGTTTGAGATCTTCGCTTATCCCCGATAAATATTTGTGTATAGAGGTGGTTATATAGCCAGTGTGTCCAGCTAACTCTACCACCTCCTTCGGCATGTACTAATGGTGAAAAATTTTCTCTAGACATCAAATCAAATTTAACTAAGAAACAGAGTTTCTCTAGATACCACTTGAATTGTTCACGGCGCTGATATGTGGCATGTTTCATCATGTAATATCTTCTGCAGCCTTCGCAGTTGCCAAATTCATTTCTCAGGTCGTCATTCGAGCATTTAGGAAAACGTGCATCATCATACAACGGCAGTTTAAAGATGGCTGAAACTAACTGTGGTGAAAATTGTACCTGATTTAAAATGAGGCTCTTTGTTTATCGCATGCTGTGTAACTGATGTTCTGCATCTGCATTACCTATCCACTGCTCCCATGGTAATTGAGAAAACTGAAGGAGTCCGATCCGCCGTAGCCAGTTTTCATTCCTCCTTGACTGGATGTCGAGCTCTATTTTGAATTCTGTGGCAAATTTATGATGAACCTTTACTGTTGCAGAAGTTATTGAATCATCATCATCATCCTGTAAGGTAGTGTCTATTGTCGTCACAACATGATTCTGTGCATTTGCGCGCTTCCTGAATCACCATCTTAGTATATCGGATTCAGACATGATTGTACGAGTCGCTGAAAAATAATATGCTGGAAGTATGTGAACTAGTGCGGAAGCTGGAAGAATACTGTACTGAAGAGTACTATGTTAGGCATACACATTTTATAAGTACCCAAGCTTGATCTGCCCTTCGCGAGAATGAATGATTTCATTTGGGCATGACACTTCATTCCCCTTATCAAAATTGCAGCATGACTAAGAATCATCACTCAGCGTGGTATTCCGTAGATCGATGCTGGGCTTAGCAGTCTTTACATGTGCGAAAAATATCATGAAACAAAACCTTGGTTATATTATGAATTCGCATGGTCGAATTTTACTATTCTTCGATGAGGCCTTCGAGGTACATATTTCTGGCTAATCTAAATGTACGGGCTATTTTTTTCTTAAGGGTTTCTAATAATTGCTTCAAAGTGTCGGGTTCTAAAATCTGCGCATCTATTCTGACGGAACTAAGTGCGATTGCTTCAGTAAGCAAGATTTCGGCCTGGGTTTGCAAAAAGGCCTCCTGTAAATAAAAATCGTTGGATAATGCAGCGTCGCGGGATTGCTTCATTTCGGTGACCTTCTGCTGCATATCCGTGACTCGATCCTTCTGATTTTGCACTTGATTCTCGAGACGCCCGATCATCTGGTTTTGAAACTCAATGGTCTTGTAATAGGCGTCGCGTTCTTTTCGAGCATGGGCGAGATCTTTTTGGTATTTAGCTTCCCGGGTTAATTGATGCCGCAGCATTCTGTTGACTTCGTCCGAGCACTCCTGGGCTCGTCGTAACTCATCTTTGACTTGTTCGGCCTCTCTCTGTTGATCTTGATTTTTCTGGACAATCTCCTGCAGTTGGGCCTTCGTTTCTTCGACCAGTTCTTTGAGTGAGGAGCTGATGTCGTCTTTTTCTTGTAGCACGAGTTTCAAGACCCAAATTTCTTCGTGGGCTTCGTTGAGGAGCTGGTCCTTGGCAGCTAGTTGCGCCACGGCCTCCTCCCGTTGTTGTAGCAATGCCTGTTGTGCCGTAGCTTGGCCTTGGAGATCTACTACTTGGGTCTGCAAATGATGATTTTCGGCTTTTACGGCTTCGAGTTCTTCTTGGAGAGGGGTAATGTCTGCTTCCAAGAGGTCGACCTTGTGCTGGAGATCCTATCGAATGGTGTTGGCGACTTCACTCAGCTGTTCAGGAAGTTGCTGAGAAAGGGAAATGAGCATATGGCCCATGGTGGCTAGTTCGGAAAATACGGGAATAGAGGGGAGGAGAAGTGGGTGTTGCGGTGGTGCAGAGGTTTGGGTTTGAATTTGGGGGGATGTCGGGGGTGAATAGTTGAGGGAAGATGATGAGGATTCTGGTTCCGGTGTGGGAATAGGGTTGATTGGGGGAGGTTTGGGATGGGCAGAGTCGGTGTTTATTACCTGATTGCTTGTTTGTTGTTTATCTGTATTGTGGTCGATTGCGGATTCGACGGCCTTCAGTAATGTGTCTAGTGCGTCCCTACCGGGTTGCTGCTCGTCTTGTTGAGGCTCTGAGGTTGCTTCGGTGGAGACCGTTTCGGTTTCGGTTCGATTTTGCTGGTCTTGTTGGTGATCGGCCGAGGATTTGTTGTGGATGGACGTGGCGGTGTCGTGGAAGGTTTCTTCTTGTTTGGCGTTGCGGGTGTCTTGATTCTTTTCGGCAGATTTTTGTGCTTCGCTTTCCGAAGAGCTGATTCGGATTCGCTTAGTGCGGAAGAGTTGATTGATCTCCTCCTCTTCTTCTGTATCGTCATCGAGGGGTTGGACTGACTCTTCGTGCCTAAGTATGGGGCCTCGAGGTGGTGATTGTGCAGCGAGGATGACTGGGAAGAGGAAGGAGATGATATGGGGAAGGCGAGAGCGTGGGGTGGATCCTTTATTTACTTGGTTCATGATTGCGACACACTCCTTATGAATTCTTTGGAAAAAATAGGATGCGAAATTGACGGGTTCTCGTGTTGCTAAATCTAAGGCGGAGTAGAAGGGTCGGGAGATGCCATAGGTGCGCTTCTGCAAATTGAGGATGACGACTAGGAATTGGAGGGCAGATCGTTCGGGTTCGGGACGGCAGAGAATGGCATACTCGTTTGAGGAAGAGCGGGGGAATAATTCGGTCATGCGGGCGAGGGGGATACTGGGGCCATTTTCTCGGCCTTGCGGGGTGAGGCGGAAAGCTTCAGAGAAGGCGGGGAAGGTGATGACGGTTCTGGAGGGTAGCGAAGGAAAAACCCATTGGCGTTCGGTGGCAGGGAATTGGGCGATGGCAGAGATGATTTGCGCGAAGAAGGGATGGGCTTCCACTGAGTGCCAGGGCAACTCAGCAAAGTTGGCCAACCCTCGGCAACGCAGGTATTCACCTACCTCGATAGGGATACCATCGCGGAAGGCAGTGTAATTTGCTAGCGCTTCCATGGCGATCACTACTACAAACTAGGGACACGAATACAGAGTACAAGTGTCGCACAGATACTAACACTCACCACAGTAGCGATTTTGGAGTTGTCTAAGGGGTTAAATAGGAACAATACGGTGGGGTGGGAAAGGGGCTTGGGAATCATTGTGCGGTGCGGGAATGATACTTGTTTTCATGCAGGCATGCGTATGCGAGTGACTGGTAAGGGGGCGGTTGGTACGAAAAGATTTTCTAAAATACGGCTATTTAAAAGAAGAAAGAAAAAAGGAAAAGGTTTAAACAAAACGCGGTCCACCGCTGAAAAATTTAATGCGGGCTAGGGGTGTGATGATATGGCCGCAGCTTCGATCCATTGATTACTTTCGGGAGTGGATTTCCGGTCAACGTAGTCAACCGACTTGTTCTGAGATTTTGAAAGGGCCGAACCATCGAAGTTTAAACTTTCCTGCGGCTCTATCCGACTTTGCGTTGTAGAAGAGTACGAGCTGTCCTACCGAAAAGATTGGCGTTTTCAAATATCGATCGTGTGTCTTGGCTTGTCTTAGTTGTACTTCACGCATGGTTAAAAAGCTGAGCCATCGGTGCTCATCAAGTTCTCTGAGTGCGTCCATTCGTGCTATCAGTGAATCTTCCGGTAGCATCTTCTGAGTGATTGCTACACGCAGGCTTGGGATGACTACTTCCATGGGTGCTATTGCTTCTAAGCCATAAGCTAGTTTGAACGGTGTCAAGCCTATTGTTACTTTATATGTAGTTCGGTATGGCCATAAGACTGCAGGTAGTAGTTGATCCCATCTTTTCGGTGCTTCCATGATTAGTTTCCGGAGGATATTCAATAGTGATTTGTTTGTACTTTCGACCAAACCATTGGCACGAGGGTAATACGGCGAGCTGAGTTTGTGTGTCATCTGAAAGGATTGGGTGAGTACCTTCATTAATTGATTTACAAAGTGAGTATCTTGATCTGAGACAATTTCCAGTGGTAAGCCGAAACGTGGAAAGACATCATTCAGTAGGCATTTTGTGACTGCCACCGATGTAGCCGACCATAAAGCCCATGCTTCGACCCATCTTGTTGCGTAGTCTATACAGGTTAGTATATATCTGTTGTTACTGAAGACTGCTGGAGGTGTAATTGGACCTATAAAATCTAATCCCCATTTCTAAAATGGTTCTAATGGCATAACTGGCTGTAAGGGAAAGAAGTGCCGTTGTAGCGGTTGTCCAGACCTTTGACAGTTATCACAGTGTTTGACAAATTGGGCCACATCTCTGTACATAGTGGGCCACCAGAGACCACTCTGCAGAATTTTTCAGTGAGTCAAATCTGTGGCAAAGTGACCACCAGTAGGTGTCGAGTGAGCCATCGTGATAACTGAGTTAATTTCATGCGGAGGAACACAGCGAAGTAGGATTCCGGTGTGATCTACATAATATAGTTCTCCAGCAACTAACCGAAATCGGCGGCTAAAGACTGCAATTTTTCTACGTATTGGTCTTGAAACTTGAGATGGAAGGCAACCATCAGTGAGAAAGGTCAGTATCTAATCATAATATGAAAATGGAATAGGTGGGTGTGCAGATTCTTCAGTAATTGGTTCTGATACATAAATTGCGGGTGTCGTATCATCTATACCCACCGGAGATTCACCGGTATCCAAGCGGGATAAGAAATCTGCTAAGGCGTGTGAACTGCCTGGTCGGTGAATGACTTCGTAATCAAATTCCTGCAATAGTAAGACCCATCGTGCTAATCGGCCTCCTAGATGCTGCTGCCGAACTAGATAGACAAGTGCAGCGTGATCTACATGAAATGTAAATTTACGGCCTAGCAAGTAATGTCTAATTTTTTTGACCGAATATACTAATCCTAAACATTCTCTTTCTGTTACAGAGTAATTTTTTTCAGCAGGAGCTAATATTCGACTTGCATAATACACTGATCTAAACCATTTATCAGTTTGTTGCATCAATACACTTCCTATTGCTATATCTGAAGCATCAACAAATATGTGAAATGGGTGATCCCAGTCCGGCGGTTGTAAAATAGGAACTTGTGTTAATAGCTGCTTTAAACGATCAAAGGCTATCTGGCATTCCTGGGTCCATTCAAATTGTCGAGGTGTTTTACTGATTAGTTTGTTTAGTGGTATTGCTAGATGAGCAAGCCATCGTAAGTGTCTTCCATGCCACCGTACTTGGCCCATAAAGCGGATAACTTCTTTTGGAGAAACTGGCACCGAAGCTTCTAATACTGCCGAAATCTTATCTGGATCGACTTGGATACCTTGTGCAGATACAATGTGGCCAAGTAACTTGCCACATGAGACCGCAAACACTGATTTGTTTGGATTCAAACAGAGTCTATGCTCTCTGCATTTCTGAAAGCAGCATCGTAAATGAAATAGATGTGCTATCATCTTACCGAAAATTGAAAAATCATCGAGGTATACTTGCATAAACGAAGTAAGATAAGGAGAAAAAATCTCCTGCATGCATCTTTGAAATGTGCTTGGTGCGTTTCTCAATCCAAACCACATTACCGTACAAGCAAAGACACCCCAATTAGTAATGAATGCGGTTTTTGGTATATCTGCTTCGGCCATTCTAACCTGATTGTAACCACTGTATCCGTCTAAGAATGAATACATTTCATGACCTACTACCCTATCGAGCATTGTATCCAAAAAGGGGATCGGGAAGGGATCTGGTACTGTTGCTGCATTTAATTTCCGGTAGTCTACACAGATTCGTAGTTGCTTATTTTTCTTTGGCACGATCACAATTGGTGAAATCCATTCAGCATGTTCTATTGGTACGATGAATCCGACTTTTAATAACCTATCAAGTTTAGCTTTTACCTGTGATGCATAATTGGGATTCATTCGGTAACCGGGCTGTTTGTTTGGTTTAGCTTCAGGCTTCAACATAACTTTATGTTGATAGATGCGCGGATCTAATCCCTTCATATCTTTGTAATCCCATGCAAAGATGTCTGAGAATTCGTGAAGGAGTCGAATCAAGTCAGCTTTAAATGATTCCGGTAAGTTTTGCCTTATCTTTACAGGTCGTGGATGCTCTTCATCTCCTAGATTAGACGTGGTCAACTGGTCCTCGGGGACATAAAACTGTTGCAGTTTCTCTGTATCGTCTGTTGACTTGAACAGCGATTGTAATTCATCATCCTGTGTTGGGACACTACCTTCGTGCTTAACTGTGTTGGTGATAGGTGTGATTGTACAAACTGAAGTGTTCCAGTTATCTATAACCGACTGTAGATCAACAGTTCCTACAGACATTAAATCAGCATTACTCTTCAGAAATTCCTCTTCCTCATCATCTGATAGTCCATCTAACATGTTGACTGGTTCAGCAGAATATGGTCTGGCGTGAAGCTCGCACGGGTGTATAGCATCTAATTTTACTACATATCTACGGTTTGCATCTTTGAATGTAAGCTCTTGTGCGGACCAGTCCTGTATTACCTTCGCATGCTTCAGCCAAGGTCGGCCGAAAAGAAGGTTGTAATCCAAAGTGGATTCTGGCAGATCTAGTATAACAAAGGTCATTTTAAAGGTCGTACCTTGTAAAGTGATGGGTACATTTCGCAGAAGTCCTATAGGGTGGACTCTAGATTGGTCTGCCATTCTAACAAAAAATCATATTGGTTCAACTTCGGTCCATCCTAACCTTTTGCATAAGGATGCTGTTGCAATGTTCACTCCAGATCCTCCATCAATCAATACTTGCGTAATTTTATGATTCTTGTACCATACTGTAATCAAGGGAACCGAATGATCAACGGTAGAATCAGGTTCCGGTTGAACTGCTGCTATTGCTGGAATACAAGAAGGCATCGGACTGAACTGTTGCTGGAACTGTTGTCGAATCCCAGGTACTAAGGTCAGTAATTGGCCAAGAGGCAAAGTGATAGATGCCTTGGATAAAATTTCCCAGGCTTGTTGAGATTGGTTGTCCTGCTCCTTTGGACTTGAGGTCTCCGCTGGTGTAGAAGTTTCTGCTGTTATGCCTACTGCTGATGATGGTTCCGCTGTTGTTTCCTTTTGTTGCGTTCCTTCTTTTGACGAAGCTTGAGTCACCGGAATAGGTTCTGGGAATATTGGTGGTTCAGTTGCGGTCCAGTGACTAGCCTTGTTATACATCCTATGTTGTTCTTGTATCCCTGGTTCGAATACTTCTGCTGCTGTTTACCTGATCGGGTCTGTACTGTAGCAGCTTGCGTTTCCACTGGTGTAATTTGTACCATGTTGGCCATTGGGTTTTGCCGCTCCTTTTTCCTTTGATCGTACTCCGCTGCATCTTTGCAAAATCTCCTGATGTGTTCGAATTCGCCACAAAAATGACAGCGAGGTGGGGGTAAATTGGGATTTTCCGGTGGTGGTCCGTTCTGCCAGCGGTTTGTATTGAAATTGTTATTCCTCTGTCCTCGGTAGTTCCGATATCCTTGTGGTTGATTGTTTCTCAATTGCGGAGGCACATAGTGATTCGCTGGCTGCCCATGTTCTTGTATAACTGCATTGACCGTTGCTGTTCCCTGTATTCTAGCATTGTAAGCACAGTTTTCGGTGGTGTGTCCGGCAGTGTTGTAGATAGCGCAAAACGTGTGATTTAGTGCACAATTGGCACTAGTGTGGCCTGAATTTTTGCATGTGATGCAGTATACTTGTCTGGTTATGTCTTCAGCCATAGTTTTGTTTGTTTTCAACCACTCCAGATCTTCTGTAAATCCACCGACCTTGGATTCTAGTTGCAGAGCCATGGCAATGACTGCATCCAGCGTCATAGCTCCAACACATCTTATGATCATGATCTGTTTCAGTTGTGGGGTTAAGCCGTTGATGAACCACTGGGTGATGACATCATCAGGTAAGTTAGCGTGGGCCTGTGGTATCTGCCGCAGGTGTGTTCTAAAGAGTGTAGCATATTCTTGGACAGTCTGATTAACCTTCTGTCGGTTGTTTTGTAAATAATCAAAGATTTCGGCGGGATTCTTCTTTAGCCCGAATCGTTGCAAAAAAGAGTCTCGAACTGCGTCATAGGTACCGAAATGGTTAATATCATATTTCGTAAGCTATCTAGCTGCTTCATTTACCAGTGTCGATTGAAAAACAATGGCCTTATACGCCTGATCCGGTGGATGGTTAAGGACTGCATAACTTATCTCGAAAGTGCATACATGAGCATCCGGATCATCTCCTGGGAATCCACCGAATTTCGTGTATGTTACTCCTATTGGAGGCGGCCTTGATTGACATAACCATTGTTGCTGTTGTTGTCCGTTCATTGTGAGTGTATTCAGCCCTTCTTTTGTATCTTGATGTTGGTTAGTGGAACTATCGAAACTTTTGTCGCCGGATGGCATGCCTTTCGGTGTACTGTTTCTACTTAGAATGCATCGCACTTCTACTTCGAAGAGTTTTCCTTCCTTCTGGATATCCAATATCCGAAATCTTTCTTCCAAACACGCTGGTTGGGCTGAAGATTGCGCGAAAAATGCAAAGTCTTTGCCTACAATTGGTGACTCTATCACCGGAATATCATCGGAATGAGCCGAGATTCTGCCAGAATGCAGTGTTTTTCCGCTTTTACCGATCTCTTCTCCTAAAGTGTTTCTGATCGTATATAACTCTGAGTTTAGACTGGTTTCTAACGGCGTATTGGTAGATTCTGAAATTGCTATATTTTCGATAGGCAGAGTCGAAGTAGCACCAGAATGTACCAAAGGCGTTGATCGTTCCACCGGAATATGACCGGAATCAATCGTGACGTTCTCAATTTGTCCGACCACTGGGTCAGATTGGGTTAGACCTTCTTCTTTCAAGGCTATCTTTATCGCTTGACTTGTTTCAACTTTACAGTTCTTAGGATATGTTTCACCAGATCGAGTGACTGGCATGTATCATTATGCAGTAACCCTATCTGAGCAGTTTGCAACAATCTGGGTCTGTTGCTACTGCTAGTTACTTGAATGTTAACTAATGGTTTGCTTCTGACAAACAACTGGTACTTTAGTGCCACATTCCCACAGACTGCACCAAAATGTTAAATGTTAATTGAATGTTAAATGTTAATTGTTAACCAATGTTAGCCGTTCGGTAGTCTGCAGACTTCTGAATCTGGACTTAGAGTCCTGTGGACTAATGTGATACTTAGAAGTACTCTAATTCTTAGCCACGTGGGTTCTTGGGAGTGGTAGGGGTCTGTTAGACAGAGGCCCTGTACTATTTTCCCAATCTCTCACACAATCATAAATACTCTATCACGTCTTAGCTCAGTACTTGACTGTGAACACTACTAACTACGCGGTTTACTGGGACGTTGGAAATGCCGGACTAAGTCTGCTATAGTAAAGAGCAGTAGTCTGGTTCTGACTTAACTACTTGACTACTCAACTTCATTCGCCGAATATTACACAATATGCACCTCTTATTGACTCAAATGGTACGCCGAACAACTATGCTCAAAAGTATACAACTTAAGGTATATCAACTCAACAACAACCGAATCGTAACAGACTTATCATTAGTTCCAAGGCACCCAGGCTCTTTATAGATACGAGTCCTTCCTGGGATCGGAATCCACAGAGAACGCAGACTATTGTATCGGCTTCAGTTACTTCACAGAACCTTAACAGACCAACAGTGAAACTACTTCCATACTCTCTGCTTCGCCGACGACTGCTAACCACAAGTCGCACTTAACAATACTCAACGACATACTTAACCATTACCGAACAGATTCGTAACACACTACCACTGTTCGTAATTATGTATTCAGACGCGAACAAACAACCTGACAAAGCGCAGACAGAGTAGACAGAACAGGACAGATCGGAGCAGAAATACACACTCAGACAATACACTGCAATTCTCAAATTAGATGCTCTCAGAACAAAACAGAATAGAATAGAAGATACACTCAGACAATACACGGTAATTCCCAAAATGGGCGCTCTCAGAACAGAACAGAATAGAATAGAAGATACACTCAGACAATACACGGCAATTCCCAAAATGGGCGCTCTCTCTCGCCACTCTTTCTCATTGCCTTATATAGAAGGATTTTTACAAGAGTGCGCACTTCTGCAGTTACCTGCGCGTTTTTTGAAAGATTCTTTTCCATTTAAGCTACCTGTCCTAGTACCTTTGTCCTTGTTCGGCGGCCGTCTATCATTTTTACATTTAAGACACCTGTCCTAGTTCATTTGTCCTTGTTCGATGGTCGTCTAACATTTTTACATTTAAGACACCTGTCCTAGTTCATTTGTCCTTGTTCGGCGGCCGTCTAACATGTCTTTCTTGTGATATGGGTTTACCTCAGCATGTACCTCGCTTGCTAAGTGATAGTGTCATTGCTTTTGCTAAGAACCCGGTCTATCATGCAAAGACCAAGCACATTGAGGTGAGGTATCACTTCATTAAATATGGCTTAGCCACTGAGCGCATTGTTCTTGAGAAGGTTCACACTCGAGATAATGTTGTAGATGCTTTGACTAAAGCTCCACCATAGGATAGCTTTCGACACTGTTGTCACTTGATGGGGGTTACTTGATTCTTGATCTTACACAGTCACTTGTATACTGTGTAACATGCCCATCAGGTGGGAGGTATAGTTTGTATACTTACACTCAGGTATTCTTTATCATTCTTTGTTTTTCTCCCATAGTTACCTTGGCCATGTTGGCCTTTAGTGGGAGATTGTTACTGTTAGTGTCCATGTGAAAGGCCAAATGGCCACCGGACACTTCCTTGTATATGTTCTTTAATAAAACATATAGTGGCCTGGTCAATCATAGGCTGTAAGTTTGACCGCATTTGTAAGACCTAAGAAGTCTCTCTTCATGCTCCCCGGTGTACTGTGTTTTCTGTGTATTCAGCAGCATCTGTGCAAAGTGCTGTGTGCGGCCCCAAGAGCTCAGTTTTCTACTTTGAGCATATCGTCGTGGAGCTCTCGAAAAGGAGAGCGCACTATGGTGCATCAACATCAAATTACTTCAATTGGTCCATAGGGATCATTCCATGTGTGTGTGGGACAAGGGCCAGTCATAGCCAAGGTCCCAAGCTTAGGGGATACCCTAAGGTATTCAATAGTAATGGGGATGAGTGTTGCATCATGGCCATGTGGTAGCACTAGAACATTTTAGATCATTGCTATTTTTAGAATACAAGAGGGTATAAATGGATGGGAGAGTTTCACACACATCATTCACGTCTTATTTTTGAGAGAGAGCTTCTCACAAACTCTTTAATGGTGACTTTGGTTTGAAATTTCTCTTGAAAACCATTCTTACTTCATTTTCAATAATTAAGAACGAAAAATAGGTAGTTAAAGGTGTTTTTCTGTGGGATCATGGAGCAATTTATGAATGATTGGAAGGTAAGGATCAAAGACGTAAAAATGAATGCTCAACATTTACAAAAAAAATTTTTTGCTCTCCCCTTAGTTGATACATAAAAGATATATGACTCCACAAACTCGATTAATTTCAATTGCATACCCATGTCATGAACTCCACTTTTCCATCTTTAGAAGGGATTGAAAACATCTCCAAGAAAAACTTGTTGGCCTTTCCATCTTCTTTCCATGAAAAATCATGAAATACCTGGTGAACCGGACAAAAAGGAGGATGTGAGAAAATCAAAGCACTAGCAAATTGAGGAATTTATTTGACAATCAATCATGTTCAATTTAGCACATTTGCAGTTCTAGGGTAAGAAATGTTTGACGAAAGACAAGAAATTAAAAAGTTTTTAGCTTCACAGAAGCATTTTCTCTTTGGCTCAGAAACTGGGTGGTCAGAAAAGTGAGCCAAATCGTGCACATATGTGGCTTGAGGGTAAGAGAAACTTGCAAGATACAAGAAATTGAGCACATATAGCAAAGTGAGCTCCAATTATTTACTTATTTTCTCAGGTTTAGGATCTTCATCATCAAGCAAGAATATGTATCCAGAAGTAGATTGTCAAGAATCAGGATCACCAACCCAATCTGAATCTGAATATCAAGCAAGTTCGATGCACCCTCTGTACCAAAGGCCATGATATCCGATGAGGACAAGATATTGAAGTAGTCTTTAAGCAGCATCCCAATGCGTTTGACAAAGCTGATGTGCAAATTGACTAAGAATCCCAACCTCATAGGTAATATCTGGTGTATTTCTGGCTAGGTAAAGTAGGGAGCCAACAAGTTGTCAATAGGTATGCACATCCACAAGAGATGATGAATCCCCTAGGTGAGCTTGATGTTTGGGTCATGTGGTGTAGATATTGAGTGGCCTTGGTCCATATTATACCTAGAAAGAAGATCAAAGCAGTACTTCTTTTGTGATAGGATTATGCCTTCTTTTGTTTGTGAAACTTCCATGCCTAAGAAATAGTGAAGGAGGCCAAGATCCGTCATGGAATACTCAAGGTGAAGATGTGTGATGATGAATTAGATGCATTCTTCATCTGAACCTATCAAGACCAAGTCATCTACATAGAGGATGATTATGGCCACTATGAAATCTTTCTAATATATGCATAAATTAGCATTGATAGTGCTCCTTTGAAATCCTTTATCTTTGAAGAACTTGTGGATCTTTCATACCAAGCCCTACGAGCTTGTTTAAGTCCATAAGGTGCCTTGTGAAGCTTGTACACTTGATCTTCCTTTCCTTTGAACTTGAAACCTTCAAGTTCTTGGACATATGCTTCTTCTTGAAGATCTCCAATGAGGAAAGCACTTTTGAAATCAAGTTGGAAAATGGGCCATTTGAAGTGTGCACGTAATGCAAGAATATTTCTTATAGTTGTAAGTAGGGGTGAGGATTTCTTCATAATCAATTCCATGCTTTTGCTTATATCCCATTCATACGTCTTGCTTTGTACTTGTCTAATGTACCATCTGATTTTTACTTGACTTTGTATAGCCGCTTAAACTCTAATGCCTTGATGATTTGAATGCTTAGGAACAAGTGTCCAAGTTTTGTTCTTCCCAATTGCATCCATCTCTAATTTTATAGCTTCTTCCCACTCAATTTTTGTTTGAGCTTCTTTGTAGTTGGAAGGCTTTAGAATCTGTTGAATCTGATGCATCGGTACATAATTTACATAGTGACTATGTTCATGTTGCTACTTTTCAATGAGCCTTTGAGATCTTCTTGGTTGGTGAGAAGTACTTGTTGTTACTTCTAGTGTCCATGTGAAAGGCCAAATGGCCATTGGATACTTTTTGTATATGTTCTTTAATAAAACATATAGTGGCATGGTCAGGCACTGACTATAAGTTCGACCACATTTGTAACACCTACAAAATTGCGTATTGTCTTTTCAATGTGTTCTATAGCCTTTGTGCACGGTACTATGTGCAACACTTGGAGCTCAGTTTTCTACCTTGAGGTTATCATCATGGAGCTCTCCAAAATGAAAGTTTAGTGTGGTACATTGCCATTGAAATACTTCACTGGTATCAGAGTATTTTGACGCAAAATCTTTGTTCCTTTTGTATGAGTGAAGCAAGAACCACCCATCCAAGGCTTACGACTAAGGTGGTGACCAAGGCATAGACCTTGGCATACCTTGTCATTCGAGTCATTGAAGTCACCATTGGCTATGCATGAGGGAGGACCTCAATGATCAAGGAAGATGAAGGTTCTCGGCACTTACCGGGAGGTTACCCATCCTAGTTTATTCCCTGCAGATCTTACTCAACTGTCAAGCTCTCTTGCCACTAAGCTACACTCTTGTGGTGTCTAAAGAAGGGAATAGACTAAGGTTAACATTACCTTGAACATGTTTTGCTCCCTCAAAGCTTCACTCTTTGCTCTCAAAGCCTATTTTGAAGCATTTTTGGGGTGATTCTTGGAGCCATTTTTGTGCATACTGCTCTTTGCACTTCTCTGACAAAAAATATTCACCTTTGGGGCTATGTTTTTTAGCCACACTAGTAAATCTACAGGTTTTTTCAAAGGTTTTAGTTTTGGTGGGAGCAACCACTCACAAGTTTATGTAGGTTTTTGAGCCAAAAGAATAGAGTTTATAGACACTTGTGAGCATTGTTGCCTAGTGTTTGGGATGTGAATTCAGCCTTTAAGTGCCACTTTATTGCATATATTGAGCACATACACACTATGTATGCTTCTATGGATAGCGATTTTTATGCCCATGTGGTCATTGATATATTCATTACATTTTTTTGCATAGGGCCTTTGACATTGATAAAGAGGTTTGTGGTGAGGTTTTGTTAATTGGGACACACCCAGATTTTGGGGTCTCTTTAGTGATGCAGGTGGAAGACTTACCAAGCTGCATCATAGGAGATGTATGCCAGTTGTTCATAGGTGCTCAATAAGCCAAGTTGGCTTCTTTCCGTTAATTGATTATATGCAATGGAGTCAGTGATTGCCTATGCTAGCTATCATGTCAGTACTTGCAGTTTTATGAGCAATTCACATTGGTCATATGCTCATTTTGTGGAGGAGACTCTAGAAGACTTTTTCAAGATTTTTTTTGTCAACTATATAGTGGTTGATTTACTCCTTTATACACTTATTGGTGTGAGCACATATATTCTAACATAATCTTTTGGTTGATCATTACTATTCATTAATCCATTTCTCTGGGGAGACTCTGTTAATTTCCCAAAATTTGACACTTGGTCTTTTCAGCCTTAGTGGTGCCTAGACTCTTCTAGCTCCATTATCATTCTTGTTAGTTCTTGATCATCATGGCATCAGAGATCTCAGACACATCTAACATATCAAGGTCTAATGCCAGTGTTCATAGAAGGAGCTATAACTTGCAAGGTAAAGAACATTTTGAGATCCCAAAATTTGAGAGCATAAGCTTTGCTCTATGGAAGAATCCGATTAAAGATGTGCTGATTCAGAGGAGGCAATGGAAGCCAGCAAATCGAATCTCAAAGAAGCTTAATGAAATGAATGAAGATGATTGGGATGAGTTGGATGAAATGGCTACATCTACCATTCGATTGCTCCTAGCAAATAATGTTTACTTTACACTATTAGACTATGAAAGTGTAGAGAAGCTTTGGAAGAAGTTATGCAATACATATGAAAAAGAAATGGCATCAAATCATGTGTATCTAATGAGAAAGTTAGATGGCCTTCACATTAAGGACACAAATAGTGTTGTTGCTCATCTGAATGAGTTTGATGCTATATTCTCTCAATTACAAGCTCAAAAAATGGACGTGGAAAATGAAATGAAAGCAGTTGTTGTTATGCACCTTGTCATCATCATGGGATACATTTTGTATTGCTAGTAGCAATAGTTCACTTGATGGTAAACTAGTCTATGATGACATATGTGGAGCACTCTTAAGTGAGGGGATCTGTAGAAAGTCTATGGTTGGCACTTAGAGTGGAGTTGCGTATAATGTTCATGATTCTTACCAACGAAAGAATCAGCAATGTGGCAAGAGCAAGAACAAGGAAAAGAATGGTCAATGAAATAAGGGTAGAAGTAAATTGAGGAAGAGGGATATCGAATGCCATTATTTTCATAAGAAAGGACACATGAAGAAAGATTGCTATGCATTAAACAATGTGAAAGGTAAAGGGAAAAATGTTGATGGGCATGTCAAAGAGCTACTTGCACCATCTACTTTGATTGTGAAGATCGAAGAAATCAATGTTATTGCTGATGATGTTGATGTGTTGACACTTGGCATTACTATGCCTACTAAGGCTCTTTTGGCTCATTGTCTTTCCCACATGTGGATGCTAGATTCTAGTGCTTCTTTCCATATGACACCACATAGAGAAGGGTTCTCTACTTATGCAGCAAAGTCTCTTGGTACTGTGAGACTTGGTGACTCTTACCAGTGTGACACCGTCTAGATTGGAGATGTGGTTGTGGAGTTCATTGATGCCTCAAAAATTAATATGCATAATGTACATCATGTACATCAGTTATCATGCAGTTTGATATGAGTTGGTCAACTTGATGACCTTGGTTACAAGGTGGTCTTGTATGCTCAGTCCTTTCGCATATCAAAGGGCAATATGGTTATTGCAAAAGGAAGAAAATTTTATTTGTATCATAGAAAGAACACTTGTTAGTTGTTATTGAACAACCTATGGCTTGTATTTGGCATGGCCATTTGGGCCATATATCACGTAGTGAAAAGGAAAATATTTCTCATTTTGGCTACTTACCTATGTTATCTTTCTCTGATTTTTCATTTTGTGAGCATTGTTGATATGGAAAGCAAACTAGGAATGTGGACAAGATGCACATTGACTCTTCAATTCAGCCTTTAGATTGTGTTCACACATATATGTGTGTTCCTATGCCCACAAGGTCATTAGATGGTTCTCTTTACTTTGTCACTTTCATAGATGATGCTACTAGAAAATCTGGGTATATACTATCAAAGCGAAGGATGAGATATTCCCTACTTTCAAAAAATGGCTTGCTTTATTTGAGACTGAATAAGGAACTAAGGTTAAGGCTTTACGTTCAAATAATGGGTGTGAGTATACCTCACATGGATTCAAATTTTTCTATCCATCTAGAGGAATTTGTAAAGAGTTTACAACTCCTTATACCCCAGTACATTGTAGTTGAAAGGATGAATAGAACTATTCAAGATATAGTGTTTTCTATGCTGCATCATGCAATCCTTTCGCAAGGCTTTTGGGTAGAAGCATTATTAATTGTAGTTCATGTGATTAACCTTTCACCTAGTACCACCAAAGGTTTGAAAGTGGCACAAGAGTTATGGACAAGGAAGCAACCATATTATGACCATCTTTGAGTTTTTGGGTGTGAAGCATATGTTCATATACCGGCAAACCTTAAACAAAAGCTAGACCATAAGTCAAAGAAATGCATTTTTCTTGGATATTTTTAGTGATCAGAAGTAGAGATGTCATTTTCAATGAGTCTAAGATGCATAAACAACCCATTAAGGAGGTTGAAGTGAGAAGAGTGGTGTTTGAGGGTACTAGTCCTCTAGTTAGCATGCATAAAAATGTTGCACATAGGGATCTTCAAGAGAATGTTCGATCTTATCAGTTTGCAAATATTCTAGTTCAGTAACCATTGAGATTCTCTTCACGTGTCTCACATCCACCTGATAGATATGTTCTAGTTTTGGATTTTTTTATGTTAATAGATGTTGGTGAGCCTTCTTGCTACAAAGAGGCTATGCAGACAAAGGATCATGTCAAGTGGGAGCATGCCATGAAGAGGGAGTTGGATTCTATTCACAAGAATGGTACTTGGGATTTAGTACCTTTGCCAAAGGGCAAGAAAGCTTTACCATGTAAATGGGTATATAAACTAAAATTCACATCAAATAGCACTTCTCCAAAGTATAAAGCATGACTTGTTGCAAAGGGTTTTAAGCAACAACATGGAGTCAATTTTGAGAAAATCATCTCCTTAGTGGTCATGATGACTACCTTGCAAAGGTTGCTTGGTTTCGTTGCAATGGAGGACTTAGAGCTAGCCCAAATGGATGTGAAAACTGCTTTCTTGCATGGAGATCTTAGAAATGAGATCTATATGGAGCAACTAGAGGGTTATGTAGTTCTTGGCAAGGAAAGTCTAGTTTATAAGCTAAAGAAGAGCTTATATGGACTTAAATAGTCCCCTAGACAATGGTACCAAAAGTTTGATGCTTTATGAAGTGTTAAGGCTATTCTTGAAGCAATGAGGATCATTGTCTCTACACAAAGAGATGCTCAGATGGAAGGTTAAATGCTTCATACTTTATCTCGATGATATGTTGATTGCTCGAAAGTCCTTGTATGAATTATCAATTCCAAAAAAGAAGTTGAGTGCAATATTTGATATGAGGGATTTGGGGGATGCCAAACATATTCTTGCCATGCACATTACTTCTGATAGGAGTAAAAGATGCATATACTTGTCTCAAAGTGAGTACATATCCAGAGTACTTGATAGGTTCCATATGCAAGGTGGAAAGGCATTGACTACACCTTTACCCACATATGTGAAATTGAGCAACGATGATTGCCCCAAATCAGATGGGGAAAAGGAATTCATGAACAAAATTCCTTATCAGAATGTTGTTAGTAATCACATGTATGTTATGGTAGTACGACACTAGACATTGCATTTGCAGTGGGAGTTGTGAGCAGATATATGTCGAATCCTGGCAAGAAGCACTAGGAAGTGGTGAAGATGATTTTGAGATAGTTGAGTGGCACTAAGGACAAGTGTCTATGCTTGGGTAGAGGGAAAGCATCAATTATTGGTTACGTAGATTCTAATTATGCTAGTTGTATAGACAATCATAAGTCTACATTTGGGTACATTTTTCATTTTGCTAGGGGTGCTATCTCTTGGAGATCTCATCTTCAAGGATGTACAATTGTTTCCACTATAGAAGCAGAGTATGATGCATCAACTTAGGCATGTAAGGAAGCATTGTGGCTTTCTTTGTTGCAGTTAGACGTCTGCGGAAGCACGCGAACAGCACAAGGAAGAAGAAGAAGCTTGGAGCACAACACACAAGACTGAATGTATTACTAGAGAATGTACAAAGATAAGTAGCCCATTAGGGCAATAGGCGTATATACAAGCTGGGGGAAAAAAACCTCCTAAAGAGGGAAAAAAGTGCCCCGGCAGTCCTAGAGTGTTCACACACATCACTACCTAAATATATCAACAAATCCCCCCTGGGAGTGATGCGGTGAACAAGGAGCTGGCACTCATGTATAAGGAAGTGCTAAGCTATGTGGAAATCACTCCACAAAAGGAAGTAAGCCCAAAGCTTTGCGGAAAGCTTCAAACTTCTCCCTAGGCAGAGCCTTCGTGAAAAGGTCTGCAATGTTCTCCTGCGTGGGCACATATGCCAAGCTGATCTCCCCAGCAGAGAACCTCTCCCTGACATAGTGATAATGCACCTCAATGTGCTTAGTGCGAGCATGGAACACAGGGTTCCTCGCAACTGCCAATGCGCTCTGACTGTCAGTGAAGATGATGGTGGCAGAAGACTGGCCAACACCCAAATCAGCCATAAGGCGTCTGAGCCACACACACTCAACAGTCGCTGTGAAAGCTGCCCTATACTCAGCCTCACAACTGGAAGTGGCCACAGTAGGCTGCTTCTTGCTCAACCAAGATATACATGAGCTACCAAGCATGAAGCAAAAACCACTGGTGGACACATGAGTGTCATAGCAACCAGCCCAATCTGAGTCAGAAAAAGCATGCAAATCTGGCGGTAGTGATTCCCCCTTGGGATAAAACAACCCAAGTAGCCGAGTACCACTCAAGTAGCGAAAGATGCGCTTAACCGCTTTCCAATGCGTGACTCCTGGGCAATGCATGAACCTGCTCATCTGTGAGACAGCAAACTGAATATCTGGCCGAGTAATGCATAAGTAAATCAAGCATCCAACAGCCTGCTGATAGAGAACAGCATCAAATGCATCTCCAGCATCATGAAGACTCAATCGTAAACCTGTCTCCATAGGATTGGCAATAGGCTTACAGTCTTCAAGGCCAAAACGCTGCAATAATGTGTCAATATATTTTGTTTGACACAAAGCCATTCCACATTCAACGTGCATAAACTGAATGCCCAAATAGTGATGCAAATGCCCCAAATCAGACATCTCAAATGAGGCATGCAAATCAGCCTTAAAATCAGCAATATGTGTCTCAATAGGACCAGTGAGCAGCATGTCATCAACATAGACAACAATGATCAGAAGCACATCATTAGCACGCTTAACATATAAGGTGCTTTCAGTTGGACTGTTCTCAAAACCATGTGCAATCAGATAGGCATGTATCTTCTCATACCAAGCACGTGGTGCTTGCTTTAAACCATATAACACCTTCTTTAACCTGCACACCTGGTTTTCATGCCCTTTCTGCACAAAGCCACGGGGCTGAAAAACATACACTTCTTCATGCAAGTCACCATTCAGAAATGCTGTTTTAATGTCCAACTAATGTACATTCCAACCATGATGGGCTGCAAGTGCACAAATGCTCCGAACAGTAGTCATACGGCATGTAGGTGCAAAGGTCTCATCAAAATCAATGCCTCTTTCCTGTGCATAACCCTTTGCAACAAGCCTAGCCTTATACCTGTCAACTGTACCATCAGGTTTACGCTTCAGCTTGTATACCCACTTAGTGCCAATGGCCTTCTTGCCAGGAGGCAAGTCACATAAAGACCATGTACCATTCTTCATTATAGCATCATATTCAGATTGCATAGCAGCCATCCAATTTTCTGAATTTTGTGCTTCATCAAAAGAAACAGGTTCATTCTCATCACAGAGACTAGATGCAGCCATAGCATAGCAATCTGATGCAAAGGAGGCACTATGAGAGCCTGAACGAGTATGATATGACAAAGGTGCATCTAATTTGCTGTCACGCAAAGTCTGCACCAGCCATTTTGGCATAGTTTTTGCCTTCTCAATATCAGCTCTCTCATCAACAAGTGCATCATGTAAATCTGCATTAGAAATGGAATGATCTGCATCATCATATGGAACCTGCAAAGGCTGAGAAGTTGCCTCATTAGGACCAGCACTAGCCTGTCCACCTGTAAAAAGAGGCATCAAAGTATCATACATGTCTTTGGAGCTAACAGATGTCTCCTTAGTACATGAAAGCAATGGCTGAATAGCATCTTCCACAAAGACAACATCACGGCTAACCAGAATGCGTTTAGTCTGTGGATGATACAGACGATAGCCTTTACTTTCAGAACTGTACCCAACAAAAATACATTTTACTGCCTTATCATCCAATTTTCTGCGATGTTGTTCAGGCACTAATGCATATGCCAAACAACCAAAAACACGCAGATGAGCAACAGATGGCTTGCGGTCATGCCAAGCCTCATATGGAGTGATAGACTGCAACGCTTTAGTGGGACACCTGTTCAGTACATATGCTGCACACATGACAGCCTCAAGCCAGAAACTATGTGGTAAAGCCTGACTTTTGACCATGCACCTCGCCATCTCCATGAGTGACCTGTTCTTTCGTTCAGCAACTCCATTCTGTTGAGGTGTATACGGCACTGTACACTGGTGTTTTATCCCACGTTCAGCCAGAAATGCATTAAAATCTGAAGACATATATTCCCCCCCTCGATCAGAATGGAGGGTGCCCATTTTACATGCTGACAGATTTTTAGCTAAAACCAAAAACTGTTTGGAGCACATGAACACTTCGGACTTAGCTTTGAGTGGATATACCCATGCATGCCTGGAAAAATCATCAATGAAAGTCACAAAGTAAAGGTAATTTCCAAAAGAGGGTGTCTGCATAGGACCACAGACATCACTATGTACAAGCTGCAATTTCTGCGTAGCCCGAACTGAACCATCTTTTGGAAAGGAAGAACGCTGCATTTTGCCCAAAATACAGCCTTCACAAACATGTTTTCCAAGTGCCTCAAGTTTGGGCAAAGAGGACACCATTTCAGATTTCTGCATGCGTAACAAACTAGCAAAATTCAGATGACCAAAGCATGCATGCCAAAGCTTTGCATCTGAGATAGCCTGAGAATCATGAACTGCACATGCCGAATCATTCACAGATCTTTCATAGTCTATGAGCTTATACAGCCCACGACATAAAATGCCAGAAGCAATAATCACATCGCCATTTGAGAGATCATGGACTATAAACCTGTCATCAACAAATTTCACAACCAAGCCAATCTTGGCTAATGCAGAAACTGATAACAGATTCTTTTTGATCCCTGGCACAAATAAAGCATCTGACAAAGTGAAAGAACTACCATCAGCAGTAGTCAGAATGATCTTACCAACTCCCATAACAGGATAAGAGGAGTTATTGGCGCATGTGACAGTATTCCCTGTAGAAGCAGGCTCAAGTGAAGAGAAGAAACTGCGCTGCGAGGTAATATGTTTGGTCGCCCCACTGTCAAAGTACCAAACATCTGAGTCTACTGCAGACATGCACTGATCAGGAGAAGATCGGTCAAAACTACAGACAGTAGTAAACGCCCATTCTTCTTCCTGCACAAGATTTGCAGACTCTGTTTTAGGTGAGAGGCCTCTGCAACAACCATTCCAGCCTCTTTCTTCTTTGCCTCTTTAGCAGCCAGTTTTGGACAGTTCTTTATGATATGATCATTGCCTTTACAGTACTTACAAAACAATTTCTGCTTTTCTGATTTTTTCTCATCTTTGTCTTGGTTCTTCGAATGTGCAGCATTTGCAGATTTCTGCTTACTAGTAGAAGAGCTCCATTTTCCTTTGCCCTTCTGACTAGCCAGGAAAGCTTGATCTGCAACACGCATAATGGACCTGTTCTGCCTGGACTGATCTTCCTGCAATAGAACAGAGACTAATTCCTCAAATGACAAGGCATTTGGATTGCCTTTCATCATCAACCGAAGAGTAGAGGCAAAACTCTGATATGAATCAGGAAGACCATTCAGAACGGTCTGCACAAGTGAGCTATCTGGTATAACCTCATCAGCAGAAATCAATTGTTCCTTCAGGTCTTTGATCTTTGTAAGAAAACTGTCCATAGAATCACCTTCATTCATGTGCTCACTCTCCAACTGTTTTCGGAGGTAAGCAACACGAGCCTCATTCCTAGCCTGGTACAAAGTGGTAAGTGTATCCCAAGCATCCTTTGCTGTTCTGCAAGAGCGAATGTGAGGAATAATGGCACGTTTGACAGACAAAGCTATCAATGCATGTGCCTGGGCATCTCTGCCATCCCAACGAATCTGCTCTGCAGTAGGTGCAACAGAAACAGCAGCAAGAACAGGAATCTGCGGAATATCATCTTCGACACCATCTTCATCAGCTCCAACACCTGTATTTGCAGTACCTGTCGTTACAGGTGTAACAGGACGTCTTTCAACACCCTGCACAATGTTCCACAATCCTTTGCAACCAGTACATGTCGCATCATATAAGCCCATAATGGGTAGTTGGTACCATCCAACTTATCCTCAACAGCCAACATACGGAATACATCACTGCTTTCAGCCATGGCCGGTGACTAAAATACCTTGATGCAGAAAATTGACTCTATCTAAAAAAGTTGAACGGAACTACCCAAACGAGTTCTGCTAGACCTGTAGCAGACTTCGAGACGCTTAAACTGGCGAACAGAAACTGGTATATACCTTTGGCACAAAAGGACGAAATAACCTGCATAAGCGCTGCGATAGTGCGTTCGGAGGCCGAAACGAGCTCAGATCGTGATTTTGGCACCACACAGCAAAGCTGTTTTGATCTCGGAAACACCCTGAGTATGCTCACCAAATTTCGTGCGAATCTGAGACTGCAAACGGAGGAGTGTCGACGGCGCTCTAGAAGAAGCGACGACCTGCTCTGATACCAATTGTTGGAGTTAGACATCTGCGGAAGCACGCGAACAGCACAAGGAAGAAGAAGAAGCTTGGAGCACAACACACAAGACTGAATGTATTACTAGAGAATGTACAAAGATAAGTAGCCCATTAGGGCAATAGGCGTATATACAAGCCGGGGGAAAAAAACCTCCTAAAGAGGGAAAAAAGTGCCCCGGCAGTCCTAGAGTGTTCACACACATCACTACCTAAATATATCAACATTCTTGTCTTGCTTGTGATATGCGTTTACCTCAACATGTACCTCATTTGCTCAGTGATAGTCAGAGTTCCATTACATTGGCCAAGAATCTGGTTTATCATGCCAAGACCAAGCACATTAAGGTGCGGTATCACTTTATTAGAGAGTGTTTAGCCATTGAGCGCATTATTCCTGAGAAGGTTCATACTCGAGATAATGTTGTAGATGCTTTGACTAAAGCTTTACCACAGGATAGGATTCCACATTATTGCCACTTGATGGGGGCTACTTGACTCATGACATTACAGAGTTACTTGTATATTGTGTAAGATGCCCATCAGGTGGGAGGTATAGTTTGTAGACTTACACTCAGGTATTGTTTATCATTCTTTAATTTTCTCCCATACTCACTTTTGCCATATTGGCGTTTAGTGGGAGATTGTTACTATTAGTGTCCATGTGAAAGGCCAAATGGCCATCAGACACTTTTTGTATATGTTCTTTAATAAAACATTTAGTGGCCTGGTCAGTCACTAATTATAACTTCCACCACATTTGTAACACCCATGAAATATGTCTTCTTGCCCCCTACGTACTGTTTTTTTTGTGTATTTTGTAGCCTTTGTGTAGAGTATTGTGCACGATGCCTAGAGGTTAGTTTTCTACCTACACATATCATCAGGGAGATCTCCAAAAGAAGAGTTTAGATTGATGCATCACCATCAAAATACTTCACTTGCCTTTGAGTTGTGATTAGAAAAGATGGAATCCACGTGTGGAGTATAGATGGGTGGACTCAAACTTTCACTTGGATGTTTTGTTGAGTATGTTGAAGCTTCATTAAATATTACATATTTTGAGATAGTGATGGAGTGATTCTCAAGATTGTACAATCTATAAGCTTTAGATTATAAAATCATAGTAAAACAAAATACTAGATTCGAGTCATGATAACTATGTGCCTATCTCTTAGCTTCATATATCTCTATAGATCCCATAATATCGATTCATTTGTCCCAAAAACAAGTGCAGCTACTTCTTTTATAAATCTATAGGCCAAGAGAGTGGTGTCCATCGAATCCAATCATTTATTGCATCTTTAGGGCTTGCTGCACGCGTGCCACTCCTAACTGACAAAAGTGATGGAAGAGTTGGCCATTTTTGGAGAGGTGGCTGAAATCTAGTATTGGAATCAACTGACTAAAAATGGCCTACAATTTTTGAATATGGCCTCGGGGGCGATTTGGATATGAAGGACCAATTCTACTATGGAGTGGATGAATCTATGTAAGAGAGGTGTTGTGGTAAAGGACTCCCATTTGTCATCAGCCTTGATGCCATTTATGATATGCCTTACTATCTCTTCCTCTTCTATTTCTTCTCCAATACTCCCAAGTTGATCAGCTACATCCCTCATCTTGGTTACATAGTGACCTACACTTTGTTTTGGTTGCTTCTTCAAGGTTGTGAACTCCATCCAAAGCTGGTTCTTCCTAGCCCTTGTATTTGATGAGAAGTGTGAAGATAGTACTTCCCAAGTCTCTTATGAGGTCTTGCAATTCCTTATATGAGGTAATAAGAAATGAGATATTGAGTTGAGTATATAAGACCTGGCTAGAGCATCCTTTGCATGCCATGCAACTAGTCTCTCTTGCTCTTCTCTTGTAGGTTGATGTTTGCTTCTAAGAGTTGGCATTTCTTCATCTCCAAATATGTATCCATACAAGCTTCTCCCTTGGGGATAAGCCTTCATCCTTAGACACCAAGCTGAATAGTTGCCCGTGTCCAATTTGTCAATGAATGATGGAAATCCATCTCCCATTTTACCTTAATGTTGCTCTGATACCACTATTGGAGGAGATGGTGGACACCTTCTAGAGATGAGTTGGTGCTGCAAGTTCTTGCTTAACACCAACCAAAATTGAATTGAGGAGTGCAAAGAAGAACTCATGAGATTTTGAGAAAGCACAAATAATCACCCAAGTACTTTGGAAGATGATCCTCAAATCATTGGATCAAAACAGATAAGTAGGAGCTTCAACTATGAACCAAAACTTGTTATTTTGGTCACTACACCTTCTCAAAGAAATGAACAGTACTCCCTCTCTGCTAAGAATCGAATAAAATTCTTTTGGCCAGATCTAATAAACTTGGATAGATAACGTTCGCAAGTTATTTCACTTGAAATTATGGACCATGCTCAAAGAATGATGCTTAGCAAGTTAGAGGTGAATCACGATATTTTTGGGAACTAGCAATATGCAAACCAATGAGCATTGTTAAGCTCATAACTCAAGATTCGATAAGGAAATGGTAATGAAACTTAACATCAAGAAAGTAGACAGTCCAATGAATCTACACCAACTTAAATCACATCAAATGATCAAATATATACCGAGAAACAAGTCAGAGAAGTTCACTGTTCTGAGTGGTACATGACAGAGTAGAAGATATGAGATATGAGAAAACTATATGTATTAATGCACATAGATTACATTGACATTGGCAATGAATGATCACACAATGTGAGGGAAATGCTAGAGCTATGATGTGAGCTCAATATCAACTTAAGATCCCTCTAAATATCTCTCAAACTTGGGCTACCGCAATGCGACTTTTGAAGTCCTCTTTTATAGCTAAAGTAGGAGCTCATTTTTGAATTTTGAAATTCAAACTTCTACCAAAAAGTATCTCTAGAGTTTAGGATCTCAATCTCCATCTAAATCACCAATAATTCATGAAAATATTCTCCTAACAACTCATGATTAAAGTGATTCCATATGTGCACTTTTACAAGTAGTAAAAGGTCAATCTTTACAAGATATCATTCATGTGCTAATACATGAATGTACATATGAGCCTTAGGATAAATGATCAAGCATTTAGGCTTGGAGTAATTGAACCAACATGGAGCACTGGCAAGGAGCATGAATGAATTCATTCATCTTTGGAAAAGAGAGAGAGAAAATGGAGAAGCAAATGTGTCTGTGTCCTCATGAATTCGTCCAAGTATTGGTGTCGGATTTATTTGTCCCTCAAATTCATCTCATGGAATTCATCTTCGGCTTTATTCATCCCTCAAAATATTCTCATGCAATTCATCTTCCACATTGAATCTCCAAAATACTTTATTTTATGAAGCATAAAGATGAATCTTTCACTTTTTTCAAGAAGTATTTGGCATTGGTTGAAAATTAAATAGGTAGAAGCTTGAAGAGGCTTAGATCTAGTGGTGGTGGTGAGTATTTCTCACATAAGCTTGACTCCTTCTTATAGGACAGAGGCATAAAGAGAGAGATTACAACAAGGTACACTCTTGAACAGAATGGAGTGGCAAAGAGAAGAAATAGACTAATACTAGAGGCTGCAAGATCAATGTCGAATGAAAAAAAAACTTCCGAATTACTTATGGGCAGAGGCTATGTCCACAACCAATTACCTAATCAATAGGCTTACGTCCAAGTCTCTAGATGAAATGACACCTTATGAGGCATGGAATGGTTGGATACCTTCTTTAGATCATTGTAAGATCTTTGGATGCATTGCTTATGCACACATACCCTCACAAATTAGAGGAAAGATTGATCCAAAAGTTGAAAGATGCATATTTGTTGGATGTGATCAGAATAAAAAAGGATTGGTTATATAATCCTACTAATAAAGGATTTATAGTTATTACGGATGTGGTATTTGATGAAAATAACTCATGGATAGAAGATGATTGCAGGAAAATAAAGTTACCCTATGAGTTGGAAAATGATTTTCCAAATATGACCAAAGAGGAACCACATACATCAGAGGTTATCAACTCAGAAGATGAAGAACAAATTGACTTCAAAGCTTGGAAGTCCAAGGGCCAAACAAAGTACAAAAGTTTGGAAGACATTCGAGAGTCATCCAATCAAGCACTTAGAAGATCTCAAAGGGAAAGCAACAAAATTATAAGGTATGGCTATGACACAACACTAGTCACCAAGCATTCTATATACATGGCTAAAGATTCTATGTCAGAAGAACCTTCTCCATTTGAAGAAGCCAACAAGAAGGAAGAATGGAAAGAAGCTATGCAGGAAGAAATTGAAGAACTTCAAGAGAATAGTACTTGGGATTTGGTTCCCAAAAAACCATTCATGAAGGTAATAGGTTCTAGGTGGGTTAACAAGTGAAAAAGAATTTAGATGTTACAATAAATAGGTATAAAGCAAGACTACTAGTAAAGGGGTTTGCTGAAACCCATGGAGTGGATTTTGAGGAGACCTTCTAACCTGTGGCAAAGATGCCAACTATCAGAGTTTTAGTAAGTATTATTGCTTCAAAGAATTGGAACTTGTATCAATTAGATATTAAAAATGCATTTATGATGGATGGATCTCTGAAGAGGTCTAAATGGCTTAACCACCAGGATATGAAGACAAAGACAAACCTGATTATGTTTGTAAATATTTATCTATGTGCTTATGTGGATGACATCATCATTACAAGAAATGATGCCAATGGCATCAAGAAGATCAAAGATCAGATGAAGGAGGAGTTCAAGATCAATGACCTTGGATTTCTTACATATTTTCTTGGCTTAGAGGTTTTTTATACAGATTCTGGTGTTTTCATTACTCATAGGAAGTACATCCATGATGTGCTAGTTAAGTTCAAGATGGAAAATGCAAAAATTCTAGGTACACCCATGGAATTGAATCACAAACTCAGTACACATGAAGGAGAGTTGCTTGAAGACATTAGAGGTTATCAAAGACTTATTGGAAGTCTCAACTATGCAACCCTAATAAGAGTAGACATATGCTATGGAGTAAGTACATTGAGCCAATTCATGCATACACCAAGAAAAACTCACATGGAAGCTACCAAAAGGATTTTAAGGTACTTGAAGGGTACCATAAATGAAGGACTATTCTATCCATTCACATTTGACTTGGATATCGATCTATATTCTCATGTGAATTGGGTTGGCTCAAAAGATTATGGGAGGAGCACCTCTGGCTACTTATCTTTTGCAGGATCAAAGTTGATTTCATGGTCATCAAAGAAACAACCAACTATGGAATTGTCATTAGTTGAATATGAATATAGGGGTCTAGCAAATGCAACACAAGAGCAAATGTGGCTTAAGCTACTCTACTCAGATTTGGGGATACATGCATACATTCTAATGATTTTTGGAGATAATGCTAGCTTACTTCATTTGGCTGCTAATCCTGTATATCATGCAAGGACTAAGCACATTGAAATGCATTATCATTATGTGAGAGAGAAGCTATTTAGCAAGTACATACAATTGTCCTATGTATCAACCAACTTGCAATGTGCAGATATGTTAACCAAATCTTTGGATGGAACAAAAGTGAACAAGTTCAAGATGATGATTGGATTGCAAGAGATTAAAGAGAATTGAAGCCCAAGAATATAAGGCTTGAGGGGGCGCTGTTGGTGCAATTACTCCAAGCCTAAATGCTTGATCATTTATCCTAAGGCTCATATGTACATTCATGTATTGGCACATGAATGATCTCTTGTAAAGATTGACTTTTTACTACTTGTAAAACTGCACACATGGAATCACTTCAATCATGAGTTGTGAGGAGAATATTTTCATGAACTATTGGTGAGTTAGATAGAGATTGAGAACCTCAAATCTAGATACTTTTTGGTAGAATTTTGAATTTCAAAATTCAAAAAAAAGCTCCAACTTTAGCTATAAAAGAGGACTTCAAAAGTTGTGTTGCAATAGCTGGAATTTGAGAGATATTCAGAGGGATCATAATTTGATATTGAGCTTACATCATAGCTTAATCATTGCCCTCACATTGTGCAATCATTCATTGCCAATTTCAATGTAATCTATGTGCATTAATACATATAGTATTCTCATATCTCATATCTTCTACTCTATCATATACCACTCAAAACAATGAACTTCGCTGACTTGTTTCTTAGTGTATACTTGATCATTTAATGTAATTTAAGTTGTTATAGATTAGTGGGATGTCTATTTTCTTTCTATCTAGTTTCATTATCATTGCCTTATCCAATCTTGAGTTATGAGCTAAACAGTGCTCAGTGGTCTGCATATTGTTAACCCAAAAATATCACGATTCACCTCTAACTTGCTAAGCATCATTCTTTGAGCATGGTCCATCATTTCAAGTGAAATAACTTGGAGACGTTAGCTATCCATAGTAAGTAGATATAGCCAGAAGAATTTTACACAATCATTAGGAGAGAGGGAGTAGTGTTCATTTCTTTGAGCAAGTGTAGTGACCAAAATAGCAAGTTTTGGTTCATAGTTAAAACTCCTACTTATCTGTTTTGATCCAATGATTTGAGGATCATCTTCCAAAGTACTTGGCTGATTATGTGCGCTTTTTTGAAAGCTCAAAAGGTCTACTTTGCACTCCTCAATTCAATTTTGGCTGGTGTTAAGTAGGAACTTGCAGCACCAACTCATTTCTAGAAGGTGTCCACCATCTCCTCCAAAACTCCATGCTCAAGTCGAATTTGTTGTGCTGGTGAGGAGGATGAGTGGAGTATGAAAGCAGATGCACATCAACTTTTTCTTTGCTTAACTTAGACTTGGAGGAATAATGAACCAGGTGAATTCTCACATTGTTAGGTGGGTTTCAACATGCATCCTACTGGTTACCTTCTTGAGACCAATTTGGCATAGTGAATCCTTATCATATGAATTATTAAGTGCATGTGTAGACTAATTCTGCTATGTGATCTTCTGCTATGCATGTTCTTCTGCTAGACTACACATGGATAGAGAAGTGTACCCCAATGTAGATCAACAAAAAGAATATAGACATTGATAGAGAGTACAAGAAAAGTTCTCCATTGTCTATCTATGTGCATTTTGAGAGCATTATCCCACACATCATGAAAGCTAGTACACCAAAATAAGCTTAGTATATAATTCAAAAAATTACATTGACAGAGGCTAGGAAAGTTTATTTGAAGTAGAAATTGCATAGTGTATGGCACAACAATAGATCTATCACTGATTATGTAGCTGAGATTAAAAAGATTATTGATTAGTTAGCATCCATAAATTACAAGTGGAATATGATAACATGGTATCTATTGTGTTGAATGGTCTAGGACCACAATATAAGAGCTTACATACTTCCATTTTGGCAAGAGGCACTATGTTTGATTTTAATGAGATAGTGACACTTTGTATGATGGAAGACGTGGAGCTTGGTTTGAATGCATCAAGAAGAGGAAATACAAGAGATCATGCATTCTTTCAACACAAAATAATAGGTTCTTGTCATGGTTGAACAAGCTCTAGAAATGTAAACACTTTGGATATGCCAAGAGGAAGAGGTAGATTGACTTCAAGAGGTACGGGAAGATCCCAGGCACTTGAAAACTATTACCATTGTGGAAAATATGACCATTTTGAAAAGGATTGCTATCATAAGCAAACTAGCCAAAGAAGAAGAAGTAGAAAGCATTATGCATCACATGGAAACTTCTCTGCAGACAATTCATCGAGAGAGTATGGTAGAAACAATAAGTTTGCAATGGAGCATGTGGTAAATAGTATGTCTAAACCTACAAATGAAATGGAATTGTATATATTCTTTGGTTGTGTAAATCATATGACAAGCATAGAAGATTGGTTTGAGTCTAATGAGCCTTTGGAGACTAAAGAGTATGTCTCAACTGACGATGATATTGTAAACCTAATTAACAAAGTTGGAAATGTACCACTAACATAAAATAATGGTGTCTAAAATACATTGAATGATTTTTTATGTGTCCCTAGTATTACAAAGAATTTAGTTTCAATTGTTCAGCTTGCGGATCAAGATATGGAAGTGATCTTTAATAAACATGGTTGTTTCATAAATGATTTCAAGTATGTCAAAAGAGGGCACTTGCTTGGTCATAGAAAGATAATGGGTAGATTGTTCATGTTTGATATGGAGACACCTCTTTATGAGAATATGTATGCCAAGAATAATGTGCACTCTAACATAGCTGAATTGTGGCACAAGAGAATCAACCATATAAATTTGAGAAAATTGAAGTCTATGGAGAAGCAAACATTAGTGTGCGGTCTACCAAGATTTGGTGATTTAAATTTTGAGGGAATATGCCAAGCATGTGGATGAGGCAAACATCAATGTATGAAGTTTCCAAGAAGAGAAATGCATAGAAAGAGACCTCTAGAGTTGACTCATAGTGATGTGGTTGGACTCGCTAGAAAAAAATCAACTGGTGGCTCACTTTAATTTTTGATATTCATTGATGACTATTTCCAATACACTTGGATATATTTTTTTGTAGCATAAGAGTGAAGTTTTCAAATGCATTGTCAAATTCAAGATTATGGTTCAGAAGCAATTGGGCATGTACATTAAATGCTTATGATCAGATTTATGGGGAGAGTATATTTCAAAGGAATTTGATCAATATCTTAGTGATCATGGAATCAAAAGGTAATTTTCTTGTAGATATACACCACAACAAAATGGTGTTGCACAATGCAAGGATCATGTTGATTGAAGAAGTTTCTAAAGCAATGTTAAATGATAAGAACATGCGAGATGGATTTTGGGCACAAGCTTGCCATATAGTTGTACATGTCATAAATAGAGCTCCAACATGAATGGTTCATGATTTGACTCCTTATGAGATATTATGGAAGCATAATCCAAATGTAAGCTATCTACGAGTGTTTGAGAGTATTTGTTATGCACACATGCCTAGTCAATTGAGACACAAGTTTGAGACTAAATGAAAAAGTGCATATTTGTTGGATACTCAAAGGAGAAGAAAGGATATAGATGCTATGATCATGTAACAAAAAATTGTTTAGTGAGAAAAGATGTTATATCTGATGAGAATGTGTCATGATAGGCACCCAAAGACATGGCTATGATAGAGAATATATGGATGATGCTATGCATAATTTTCAAGATGAGCGAAAGACAAGTCGAAGAAATTTTGATCATGAAGAAAGCCAAGATGATGGCTCATATGAGTTTCCTATGCCTGAAACAACATGGAGTGAAAATGTGAAAGACTATGCAAGGATAAAGGAGAAAGGGAAAGAGAAGATGAGAGAGTACATGTCTGATTGAAATATTGATGATGAGGTAGTTACACCTTGAATGTTGAAAAGTAAAAAGGAAAAGTATGTTCCTTGACATGCAAGAAGAGAGACATGTTCAAGATCATATGAAGAAACTCTTGTGAGATGATCTATGAGGGTAAGGCATCCTATGGATAGACTAAATCTATATAATAAATCTATGAAGCTTCATCATGCATACACGATAGAGAGAATCAAGCACGATGAGCCAAAGAACTTTTACAATGCATCATAAAATGAACATTGTTGCAAAGCAATAGATGATTAGATGAACACATCAAAGAAGAATGATACATCGGAATTAGTGAAATCGGCATCAAATAAGAAAGTACTTGAATGCAAATGTGTGTACAAAACAAAGTGCAAAAGTGTTGGTTTAGTGGAGAGATGTAAAGCATGTCTAGTTGCAAAGGGATATGCACAAGTATATGGATTGGATTATGATGAAACATTAAGTCTAGTGCTGAAAATGGCAATGGTGAGAAGCATGATTGCATGGGTTGTTATGAGCAGTTGAAAATTGTATCAAATGGATGTTAAGAATGCATTCTTGAATGAAAAATTGCATGAGGAAGCGTATATGCAGCAACCAGATGGTCATGTGCATCCAAATTATCCTACCTATGTATGCAAGTTAAACAAAGTGCTTTATGGATTGAAAGAAGCACGAAGAGCATGGTGTGAACCATTCACTAAAAAGCTATTGGATCTTGAATTTATGCAATAGAAGGCTGATTATTCACTATTTGTATGAATCAATGTAGAAAAATGATTATATTAGTGATTTATATCGATGATTTGACCATTACTAGAAATGATGAGAAGAGGATTGCTGGTTCGAAAAAGCAACTAAAATCTAAATTTTTGATGGCTGATTTGGGAGAGCTAAAATACTTTTTGGGAATGTAATTTCAATGCAAGAGGGAATTTGGATGATACAACACAACTATATGCTGGAAATGTTTGAGAGATTTGGTATGAGTGCTTGCAAACCTATTCATATGCCACTTGATCCTAATGTTAAGCTTGTGGATGATGGGAAACACTTGCATGATAAAAATAAATATAGGAAGATGATTGGAAGTTTGATTTGTGTAATAAAGACAAGACCAAATTTGAGTTTTATAGTTGGCTTGGTGAGTTATTTTATGCATGAACCATGTAAAGTGCACTTAGATGTAGTGAGACGTATGTTGTGATATGTGAAAGGAACATGCAACTTCGGCTTGTTTTATGAGACAAAAGTTCAGCCATGTAAATATGCATACAAAAATGCAGATTGGGTAGGAAATGTCATGGATCGAAGATCAAGTAGTGGATTTTCATTTTCACTTGGAAGTGCAACCATTCCGTGGAGTAGTAAGAAGCAACCAGTTGTTGCTTTATCAAGTATCAAAGCAGAATATAGATGCATTACTCAAGCCCTTTGTGAAGCAACATGGATTGAGTACCTACTTGAGGACATGGGAATCTACATCGATAGAAAGGTGATCATCTATTGTGACAATATGAGCAGCATGATGCTTTCAAAGAGTCCAGTCTGTCATGCGAGATTGAAGCACATCAAAGTTCGCTATCACTTTGTTCGTGAGAAGGTAATTGAAGGAGAAGTGGAACTGATTCACATCAATATTGGAGAATAAAGTGGTAGATATCCTTAGCAAAGCTCTTCTCAAAGAGAAATTAATATACTTTAGAGAATTTTTAGGAGTTAGAAAGCTTTAGTTTGTATCTAGATTCCATTTCATGTTGATTTCATTTTGTATGGACATATGTATTTATTTCATTTTTGTATTCAAGCTCATTCTGAGCTTGAGGGGGAGATTTGATGTCATTGCATAACTTATGTACAAACACAAACAAAATGAAAAATGCTATGCATTGGCCCGCTATGGCACAAGGCTTATCCTAAAATCTCTCTTTGCCTTCATCTCTGGTGTGTGAAGTCAACGACAATGATATGTGTCCATCATAGCTGTGCTGATCAAACATTTAGAGATATTAGAGCTCAACAAGTTGAAAATATCTCCCGCATGAATACACCTCTGAAGTGCAGTTACTAGGCAATATATGAATATATTCTTCAATTTGATAATTCAGGAGAGGATATACACTAAGAGAGTGCTATCTCGATGGCCGTATGCTTTCAACCATGCATGAATATAGTTAGGTGCCACTAAAAGTGTAATTAGCCATTATAATGTACTACATTATGTTTCATAAACTATGCTTATAAGCCTCAACATTTTACTGAGTGAAGTCTTCTTACCTTGAAACTTCATGGTGAGACGTCTATCACACAATAGTCATGTCTCTGATTATGCCACATGGTGTGGGATTCCATGTTCTCCTTATCAGTATGCCAAACATAATCCATTTAATAGCTCCAAAACAGTAACTATGGAACATCATCGCTTAAAACCAGACATTATATGCATTCAAGAGGTTAAAACTGACGGAGAAGACCTTCTGAAACGGCTCAGGCAGGTTTCCTCGGCCCATGAGTGGATCCCAACAAAGCACCAGCGGGGATCCGGTGGAACGGCTATCGGTGTTAAACAACCCTGGCATGAAAAGCTTGAGAACTCCATTGAAGATGTAAACCACCGCTGGATCGCGGTTTCTTTTGGTGCTCCCCTCTGTGCTACTATGGTTTCTTTGTACGCCCCTAACGGGGATTGGGAGAGGCTGAACACTTGGGCTTCTCTTGACTCGCTTCCCCACAATGTGCTTATATGTGGAGACTTCAACATGGTGGAGGACCCTTTGGACAGATGGATGGGCAAGGGCAGGGTCATCGACAGTCGGGAGAAAGAAACGTGGGACATGACCAAACTCCACTTGGATCTGGTCGAATTCAAAGACTCGAATGGCTTTTCCTGGTCGAATCTCCAAGTGGGCGAGGATCTGAGGAGAGCTAGACTTGATAGATGCTACATCTCCCAGAGTTTTACTCATCGGTGGGGCCACCCTTCCATCACGCAACGTACTGACCTCACCATCTCTGATCACTACCCGATCGTTATCACTTTTCAACCTTCCAACATGATCCACAAGGCTCCGTGGTTCCATGCCAACGCTTCCACCTTCTCTCTCCCCTCCGTCCATCAAGAAATTGCCGATGTGTGGAAGGTGGCGTTCGCCTCTGGCTTGGCCCCAGCCAAGTGCTGGAGAAGCGCGGTCGACAAATCCCGCAAGATCATGATCAGAACTAAGAAGACGCTCGAGGCAGTGCGGCGGGCTCGTAGGGAAGCGCTTTACCACAGACTCTGGCGACTCGAGGAGGAAGTAAACAAAGGAAAACACCAAGCCCAGAAAGGTCTCCGAAAAATCAGAGCGGCGTTGAGATACGAAGAAGAAATACAAAGGAAAAACTTGCAAATCTTCTTCAAGGAGTGGTGGGCTGGAAAAGCCGACAAACCCACCAAGGAGATGTGCAGTATCCTTAAAAGGAAACACAACAGAGAGACGATTCCCCTACTGCTAGACCCACATGGCAATGTATGCAAGTCGGAAGAAGATAATGTAGGCATCATCGAAGGGCACTTCACGAGACTCCTGGGAACCTCGAACCCCCTCTCCCACCACAGACGGGACTGCATGGCTACCATTTCTAGGGTTTCCCCCCGGAGAATTCCGCCCAACCTGCACTCCCTGCTTCATGCCCCGATCTCAGAATCAGAAATCATTGAGGTCATTGATGTCCTCCCTCTCGGTAAAAGCCCGGGACCCGACGGTCTCACTAACGAGTTTTTTAAATCCTTCAAGCTGGTGGTTGCCACCCCTCTTCGGATGGTTTGGCAAGAAGCGCTAAAATTTGGTGCTCTTCCTTCTTGTATAAATAATGGAATTATCAAGCTGATTCACAAGAAGGGGGAAAAAAATAGAATCGAGAACTGGCGGCCAATTACCATGCTTCAAACAGGATACAAGATCGTCGCCAAAGTCATTGCCAACAGACTTGCGTGCCACCTGAGATCTTGGCTTAGTGAGGACCAAAAAGGCTTCATCAAAGGCAGGTCCATCCTGGAAACCATTATGGATATTTGGGAAGGTATTCAATTTGCAAAGGAGTCTAATCAAGATGTGGTCTTCCTCAAGATCGACTTTGACAAAGCCTACGATAGGCTAGAATGGGACTATATTCTGCAGTCGCTCCAAGACCTCGGATGTAGTCAGAAATTCACTAAGATGATCGCGACCCTTCTCGGCAACGCAACGACCCAAATTAACGTTAACGGCAAACTTTCGAAGGCGATCCATCTTAAAAGATCTATTAGACAAGGGTGCCCTCTTGCCCCCCTTCTCTTTGCCATCGCCACTGAGGGGCTGAGCAGACTTGTGGCTCATCATGTGGAGGCTGGCAATATCAAAGGCCTCCAGCTACCTCACGTCCACAGTCAAATCATCATGAGACTTTTTGCCGATGATGTGAATGCGTTCGTTCACAATGATAATACCAGTCTGGAGACTTTCTGGAGGTGCCTTGATACCTTTTGTGAGGCCTCTGGATCCAAAATCAACCACAATAAGACCGCCTTTAGGGCCATTGTGGGACATCAACCCGACCTTCTCATTGATCATGGCTGTCAAATCATTCCGCAGGGTCAAATCATTCGGCTGCTCGGAATCCCCTTGGGATTTGGCGTCTCTATGGAGCAGCGATGGAACTGGGTGCTGGCCAAACTTGAAAACAAGCTCAATTACTGGAGAGGTATGCAAATCAATCTCGCTGGACGGGCGATGGTAATCAACACGTTCCTCCTCTCGTCTACCATCTATTTCCTTTCTTGCTGGAGACCGAATGAGCAAGGCCTATCCAAACTGAATAGCATCTGCAGAAACTTTCTTTGGACGGGTGACCATAACAGAAGGGGGGTGCCCAAAATCAAATGGGCCATCTGCACCAGCCCTAGAGATAGCGGGGGGCTTGGCATCCTGGACATTGGGTGCATGGCTAACAAACTGGCAGCCAAATGGATGATTAAAGCTTGGTGCAATAGGGAGGCCTCGTGGGCCAAGCTGATCTTCAGAAACAAAAATGAGCTGGCCCTCACGGGATTCCCGAACTGGAAGAACCTTGACATCATGACCCTGCTATTCTCCCCGATACCTGTCTTCCCGAAAGGCTCCAATCTCGTATGCTCTCTTTGGAAGGGCTGGAATAAAGTCAAAAGCTTCACAAGAATTAGTGAGGACTGGAAGTGGGCGGCCGGAATCAGACAAAACGACTCTATCTGGTTTCCGATTCATGGCATCCGGAGTGTGGAGCCGTGGAACATTCAAAATGCCAAGAAGTTATGGAACAAAGGATTCAAAAAATGGAAACACCTCTGGAAACAGGACACCAACAGTTGGATCAACTACGAGGATATCGACCCTCGCATAAACATCTCCTACGAAGAATGGAACACCTTGCAAAGCAGATGCCTCGCTTGGGATCGGCACGAAACTCGCCTACTCATGGGACATGACGCTCCGAACGCGCGTGGTCTCAAATGGCACAATGGAAACAGCCTACTCAAAATCCCGAACATCAATGAAACGACTGACCTTCAGATCAGCCTCAACAAGAAGTGGTGCCTGTCTTGGACGCGGCTTCGGTGGGACATGAAATTCATGGGTATCTGGCACCCACTTATAGAGATTAAGAAGTCGGTCCTCTTATGGCAAATTCTTCATCGAGGAATTTGGACTAACCATAAGGCAAGCAAAATTTGTGGGATCCCTCCGTGGTGCAAACGTTGCCACCGCGCAATCGAAGATGTCCCACACATCTTCCTTACTTGCCCCAACTCCTACAGAATCTGGCAGATGGTTGGACTGAAAATCAGAGTCCAGAAACAGCTTAGTTGGAAACAAGTCCTTTTGGGTGAAGCGATTGGGTGCTCTGCGGCTCTCTGGAACGCAATCAGAGGGGAAGTCCTGTGGAAAATTTGGCGGGAGCGGTGTGCTCTCAACTTCGGTGACTCCCCCAAGGAGTGGTCGATTGAAAAATCTCTATTCCTCCTTGGCAAAAGGATTGTCAACAGTAAGAAATCCCCCCCCTTCAAGCATCATCAAGTCCTCCTTTTGATCAACAACAAGCTCAAACCCAAGTGGGTCCCGCATGAGGGCGACGAGAGGGTGATCAACCTTCTTTGTAATGCAACCTAGGAATCAACCAAGCTTCCCCTGCTTTGTGGGATTTGGGGGGTCCCGTGGGCACTAGTCCCCTTCTATTGTACCTTTGTTTCTTAATTTAATTCAAGTCCGGGAGAGTAGGCTATTGCCGAACTTCCTTTATATTAAAAAAAAAACATCATCGCTTTTTTATGAAATATAACAAGAAAGAGTGCTTTGAAAAGGAAATGGGTGAGTTTTATTAGTGAAGGAAGAGACACAAAGAAGTCCTGAAGTCTTATACAATTTTGTTCTTCTGGGAGAAGATTAGATAAAGGGGAAGTAATTCTAAGAAGCCGTGCAAAGCCTTATATCTACCGAAATACACAATACGTAAAATGTTTGTGTTTGCAGGTGTAATAGCTTAAGAAAACTCAAAGGAAACTTTCCAAAGCACCCGCATGAGCCACTTTCTCCTTGACTATGTACATATTACATGGCTAGGTGGTGCAAAACATGCTTCTTCTTCTTCTCCACCACCATAGAATATGGACTCATGGAGTGGATACTCTAATGTTCAGGATGAAGATGGAATGTGAAGGCTGCCACCATAGACTCTACCTATTGTCATAGCATGAGAGTGAAATCTATTATTTACCAGTTTCGCATCTTTTTGAAGCTCTTGGTTCATCGTACTTCATTGAACTTTTCCTGCATGTCTAAGCCTGCATCTGTATGAGCTTATCTCTTGCACCCTTTTGCACATGCACATTGGACAGCAATTTCAGAGGCTCCTTGCGAGTATGCAAATATAGTACATACAAGGTCAAGTACTACCACACAAGAGTCTCCTTTCTCCCTTATTTTGGTGGCCCAGGACAAGTACTATAAGGCCTTGGATGGAGTAAATAAGGGAGAAAGGAGGCTCTGTGTTGTAGCATTAGAAAGACGGAGAAGAAAATCAAATTATTTTCATTTTTATACTGATTTTGCCTTCCACTTGTGGGAAAATCTTTTATATGAGAATTAAATAAATGTTATTTCTGAAAGAGAAGGATACGAGGAGTTACATCACCTTGAATTGCACGAAGAGAGAGAGAGAGGGGGAGGGAAAAAGAGAAGTAAGAAGCATGCACATGCTTTTGCAATGTATGACATTTAAAAAAGATTCTTCTCCTTCTCCAAGGCAAGGACGTACGGGGAATCCGGTGGATTGCATGGAGAGCAATAGAGAGAGAAGGTGGAGTGATGAGATGAGTGGTAAAGAGAGAAAGGAAACAAGTCAATGATTAGCACACTTTTGGGGTTTTTCTTATTTTCGAAGAATATATATATATATATATATATATATATATATATATATATATATATATATATATATATATATATATTATAGAGTACAATGAATTATAAAGACACACACTTGACCTCGTAAGGTAGAGGCACCTACCTTGGAGAACTCTGAAACATTCAGTTTCGGGTGGGACTTGAACCCTGGCACATCCACTAAACCATGCCCGTTGGATACAAGAAAAATATCTTCTTTGAGATAATAAGATTTTTTTTTTAAGAAAAAAAAAATCTTTCTGTGGTACATATAAAATTTTGCAAATAAAGATGAAGCTCAAGGGAACCACATACAATGTTATTACCGAGTCTGTAATGTATAAAAATGATATTATCAAGTATGTAGTGTATAAAGATAACTAGTCCGTAGGATTTCAAGAATGTTTACAAAATGTAAAAAGAAAAGCGTCGTAAATCAGCAAAAAAAAGAAAGCATTTGATATGTTTAGGTGCCTTCCCGCACATCACTATAGCAATATATCAACAAATTGACCATGGAGAGATTGCATGGGTCTACACCGACAATAGTTTTTTTCTTATTTTAATATAAAGGAAGTTCGGCCTTAGCTTATTCTCTCGGACTTGTATTAAATAAAAGGAAAAGAAAAATATAAGTGAAGGGGATTAGTGCTCACGGGACCCCCAAATCCCACAAAGCAGGGTAGATCTTACAGAGCTTAGATGGCATAACAAAGAACTTTAATCACCCTCATGTAGGGTCCACTTGAGTTTGAGCTTGTTGTTGATCAAAAGGAGCACTTTATGACGCCTGATGGGGGGAATTCTTACATTGGATGCCCAACCACTTCAACTTGAATTACATATTAATCTACAGGGAATCCCATTTTGTATCCATCCAAGTATACTTAAGCCATCTCCTACGCATAAATGGTCTAATATGACCCTTATCTAGCATGTAAGTTGGGATTCTGAGCAATGGAGCAATTCAAAATTGGCTTCTCCTCATAAGGGGCTCACTATAGGTGTACAACAAATAACGATGAGAGCTAGACATCGGTCATATATTAGCACCACCTCAACGTTTACCTTATGTGAAACAATTAGGTCTAGATCTACGATAAATCAAGGTTGTAAACCTCAGAGGCAAAATTGAAAATCAAGGTATCTTTCCCACACCCAAGGAAGAGGAAATCTTCTTCTCCTCTTCTCCTACATATGGATGGTTCAATAGAGAAGAAGAGCAGGAAAGAAGATGATGAGATAGAGAGGAAGAGCAGGAAGCAGATGATGAGAGTAAAAGAAGGAAGTGGGAAGAAGAAAAGAGAGGAGGAAAGAAAGAAAGGATGAGAGGAGATCAAGATGAAGTAGAAAGACACTTCCAAGGTTAGCTATAGAGAAAATGCAAAATAGAGAAAGAGGATCTGTTTTCTAAGTATAAAATATCATCAAAACTCTGTCTTTTTACCCACATGTGCTCTCTAGAGTAGGCCCATGGTTTCAGATTGAAGAATAACCTGTTTAGACTATTTAGTGGACTTGTGAGGTGGCATGTTCAAAGATTATTTCAAGTCAGTGGCCATCTAGTACCTAGCCAAGTTCATATGCATGTTGTTCTCTACTAAAAAGTCAAAAATTAGACATTTTTTTTAGGTCTCTAGAAATATCTACTTGCAAGCTTTCCACTGACATAAAGGTTTCAAAAAACAAACGACATTTGAATTTTTTGTGCAACATTAAAATTTCCAATATCCATGCTTTCATAGTTGTCAATATAGACTTTGCAATCACTTCCAAATATGGCATGGAGGTGGAAAGCTCAATAACTTAGCACTATCACTTAGGAAAATCTTTGAAGTTTGCTTTGAATTAGTTTTTTCACACAAAAATTGAAACCATGCAAATTGTAATTATCATTTTTTCGTGTAGGTATTTGCTAATAGGAAAAAATGTGGATCGGATGTATTTCTTGAGGAGGAGATGAAGAGCACCTACCTCAAAATCTGGCATGATGTATTATGATTGGGGTGAGGGAATGAGTGTGGGATGACATGGGTGGGGCGGATATGCACATGCACATACATTCATGACTTTCACCATTGGGACACTTATGTGTGTCATCAAGAATGAAGAGATATACCAGACCATTGGCATATTTTATTGATGGAGAGTGTTAATCTCCAAAAGAACAAGCTACTCTTGAAGTTAAAGCACCTCTATATCAAGAGTAACTCAAAGCATTTACTAATTTGGAGGATTAATGATCAATTATAAAGATTTTGGATAAACTGTGAAGAAGAAGATTCTACAAAAACTCTTCTCCACATAAATCTCCCATTGACTTATTAAATGTGTACTATTTTTTATAAAACTTTGCACAAGGTGTCGTCTATAGTTTGTGCACCTCCTCCAAGTTAAATCATTTCAAAAGACTCAGTAGAACTTGAGAAATGAACTTAACAAGTCACCTATGTCTAAAACTGTTCTTCTGAGAAGTCGATTCAGACACCTGTAACTTCTAACACTTGATTCTCTCAATCTAGAAGCCATTTATACAAATGCTTTTAGCCATAGGTAGCTTACCTTCTAACTTAAAGAATGAGTGGTTGCTTGCTCAAAACTATACTCTATGGAAGGAGAACCGACCAAACATTAACAGCAAATTTTGCGCCTGTTTCAAAAAACAGTGAACACTTCTTCACATATGAATGTTCCTACTCATAATTCTCACAGCATGTTTACAATTAGGCTCTCAAAATTTAACCAGAGACTCATTAACTATGGACTTAGATGTCTACAAAAAGATTCTTGAAATGATCAAGCACAGAAGGAGAATGCACAGAAACATCGGGTGCAATTTTTCTTCATTACTAGAGAACTTTTACATCTAGATGAGAGAGCTAATCTTCACACTCTTCAAGATTCTAATCACATCTAAATCTTCTCAATTCTTGTATTCTATAGTCTCTCATATTTTCCCCGACATTTTTCCTTGTATATATAGGCAAATATTTACAAGCTCCTGACTATACAAAAGTATAAGTGAACTATCTCTGAATTAATGTACATATGTGTACACATCTCCATCTTTTGGATATGCACTTCCTTCATGCTTCATAACTTGGTCTTTTCTTCAGTCCTTGACTTCAATTCTTCACCAAAACTTCAATTGTTGATTGCCCTGCACCAACATTTATTGCAAGTAGATAAGTGTGTTAATCCAAGCGAATAATTAGGTATATAGATTGAGAAATATTTCAACATATTCACTTGTCATAAGATAGCTAAGAACATATCTAAGACCGGAGAATGAATCAAGGTAAAAGAAATAACATTAGATAGCTTAAGCAAGAGCTAGTAGGAATATACACATGTGTTTAGGTAGTTTCAATAAGAAGTCATATCTTAAAACTTTAAATATTGAATAGGAGAATTATGTAGATCTTTTTCACAGATTTTGTACATGAACCAGCTTATGTAAAAGCTGCATGGTGAGTTGTAGGTATTTTTATATAACTTAAGCATGAATCAAAGAAATGAGAATGATCAATTTGAAGGATTGTTAGCTTCAAGGCAATCTCGTAAATTGAATATGAGACTATGCGATGTTATAAGAAGTAGACAATCTTAGCGTATAATATCACTTGACTAAAAATGGTGAAGCATATACTAGTAAAGGTGTAAGGAAACCAACTTATAAGATCTTAAAGATGGGTTTAGAGAGCATCGGCGTTTAGAGAGCATCAACATGTGCTAACATATTTCAAGTGACTATAAAGGCCATAGACTCTATGACCTAGAGCATCCTCTACGTCTTCAAGCCATCTAGAAAGAGAGAGAGAAAGAGAGAAGGAGATGGAGATGTTTCTCATGGAAATACTCCAAAGTGAAAGGATAAATACTTCATAAAATACTATATATATGTATATATATATATATATATATATATATATATATATATATATATATATATATATATATATATATATATATATATATTATAAAGTATTTTTTGAAGTATTTATCTTTTCCCTTTGGATTATTTCCATGAGAAACGTCTCTCTCTCTCTCTCTCTCTCTCTCTCTCTCTCTCTCTCTCTCTCTCTCTCTCTCTCTCTCTCTCTCTCTCTCTCGATTGATTGAAGACTCCAGATGATGTTCCAGGTCATAGAGTCTATGGCCTTCATAATTACTTGAAATATGTTAGCACACGTTGATGCTCTCTAAACGTCCATATGTGTGTGCACACTATCTTAAGAGCAGAAAAACAGATGCAGAATTTTAATTATTCTTTCCAGTATGGTGTGTTACCCACTTGCAAAATGCGTTGAGGCTCTAAACTAGCATTTCCCCACAATCTACGGATTTTACTTTAGCATGGGTTCGTGTTTTCTGGAGGGAGAACTCGAGGATCTCTTGATGATATTGCTAAAATGATGTTATACACCTTTTTGACGGTGTCTACACTTGGGAAGATGTATCTCATCTTGCTAAATAATAAAGCAAGCATAAACAGTGCATATACACAATCATAGAGATTGATGCATATCTCTCCACAAAGTGATCCAATGATCAAATATTGCATACACAAGCTCACAAGGTCACATCAATGATTCTATGAAGTTGGCAAACTTGAATAGTATATAGACAACAATGGACAATAGCTCAAGATGATGATGAATCTTCAAGAATATGTATGGAAATGTAAAAAGAAATGCTTGAATGTGTTGACGGACTCCAATGGCTACATGATAAGTACAATTTCCACTCAATATGTGAGTGAGAGCTCTACTATCTTCCATGAATTCTTCATTTTAAGTATATATAAGCTTTTCTCTTTATTTTAGTAGGTAGTTGTTGATTGATTATACCAAAAAATTCCAATTTTTGAGCTACTTATTCGAATTTGAATTCAAATATGAATCATGGCTTTTGAATCTCTTTAAACCAGATTTGACTCTCAAATTTCATCATAAAATACTTTCAAAATAGGTAAAAATGTATTGAGACTTATCCTTACGAATGAACTAAGGGTATATGTATACACACACATTTTTCTCATGGTCCAATGTAATCCATAAATATGGTGAACCACTTAGGCTTGCCACATATATCAACAGCTCCCCTCAAGCCGAAGATTCTTGAGTCTTCATTACTTTGTAGTTTCCTAAATTCAAATCATTGATTTAAATCTGTTTAGCTTCACTCCATCCAAAGCTTTAGTCATCACATTTGCACATTGTTGTTGAGTTGAGATGTGTGAAAGCTCAATCTCTTTGCTTGTAATATTTTCTCTAACAAAGTGATAGTGGGATTCAATGTGTTTGGTCTTTGCATGATAAATAGGGTTTGCGGTAAGATTCAAAGAAATCATGTTATCACCAAATATATGAGGAGTTAAAGTCTAGATTCCTAAATCAACATATAATGTCCTTATCCATGTAGCTGCTTGAGTTGCATTGGCCAATCCTTTGTAATCAGCTTTTGTAGATGTGAGGGTACTGCAAATGAAATATGAGCAAATGTACTTCTCCCATTATCTCTTGATTCTACCCAATTTGCATCAAAAAAGATTCTAATATCTATATCAGGGTATAGCGTTTATGTGCCATTATTAAACAATGTTATGTTCCTTGCGTCAGAGTTCAAAGGAGAGAATCATGTATTCAATTCGGTATTTCTTGAAATGTGATGGAACATCAAACTTGTCTTCTACCTTTTCATACTTTCACTCTTTCTTCTTATTTTCAATTTTAAAATATTAGATTTCATTTCTTCTTCCATATGTTTGATTTCTTAATGTTTTCCTAAAATTTTATCTTTAACTGCATCTTTACCTTCTCCACTCTCGATATATGATTTTTTGTCCACTATTACCAATGAAGTTAACTTCTCTTGCAATCGTTCATCTTCAATTTCTTCCTTACTCCTTTCATTCTTTATAAACTCTTCACATTTTTATGGATCATTTTTTTTATGACTAAGCCCAAAGCTTTGTGAAAAGCTTCAAACTTCTCCTTAGGGAGAGACGTTGTGGAAATGCTTGCAACATTATCTTACGTGGGCACATAAGCCCAACTAATCTCTCCAGTAGAGAGTCTCTCCTTGACATAATGATGGTGCACCTCAATGTGCTTTGTGTGAGCATGGAATATAGGGTTCCTCACAATCACCAATGCACTCTAACTATCAGTAAAGATGTGGTGGCAAAAGACTAACAAACATCCAGATCATCTCAAAGGAATTTGAGCCACATACAAAAATAGTTATGAAAATTTCCCTATACTTAGCCTCATAACTAGAAGTGGTTACAATAGGTTACGTTTTGCTCAACCAAGATATGCAAGAGCTACCAAGCATGAAGCAAAGACCATTGGTGGGCACACGTGTCATAAAATATAGCCTAATGTGATTCACAAAAAGCATGTAAATATAATGGTAATGATCGCTCCTTGCGATAAAAGAATCCAAGTAGTTGGATTCCACTCAAATAGCAAAAGATGCACTTAACGTATGTCAATGCTTGACACCTGCGCAATGCATATACCTAGAGAGAGATAACAAACTAAATATCAAGTCAGATTATGCATAAGAAATCAAGCATCCAACAACCTACTCGTAGAGAACAATATTGAATGCATTCTCTAGAATCATGAAGACTCAACCATAAACACGTTTCGATTGGAGTAGCAATATGTGTGTGAGCTCTCTTCCTTATGTCGTTCCTCGTGACATGGTATCAGAGCCAGCATGGCTGTAGAGAGCTCATGGAGAAGGTGACAGTGAAGAGTATGCAGCAAGGCATGGAGAAAACGTGATTCACAAACGACATCCGTTTGCTATGAAAATCGGTGTGAAGGTAGAAGACCTCAAATTATTTTAAGAATTTCAGAGCCATCTCGACCTCTATCCCGCAAGGTGGGGCCCACAAAAAAAACAAGTCAGTTTTAGAAACTGTAACTTGCGTTGTGTTCGGCAACACCCATATATTCTAGATCTAGAATTTCAAGCGATTCCATGTACTACTGATACACAAAAATTGTGTTTTTCTGATATCAAACTGTCACGTCATACTGCGACAGTGTTCAAATAGAAGTGCTGCTTGTAGTGTTTTGCAGTGTTGTGAATTGCTACAGAAATGGCAAACGCAGATGGAATGAGTCAGCTTATGAGCGATAAGCTAGACAAGAACAAGTTCCATGCTTGGAGATTCAGAATGACTAATTTCCTGATGGGAAAAGGCTACTGGAAGTACATCGAAGGAGAGAATGAAAATTCCCTGTAGTTACCAGATCATGTAAGAGCATATGAGGAATGGAATCAAGGAGCACGAAAGGTAATATACTGGCTATCTGTTAGCATACACGATAGCATGATTGGACACATATAGGATGCCAAGACTCCAAAAGAGGCTTGGAACAGTTTGGTCACATCGTATGAGACCAATACAAAGGCATCGAAATTGCAACTCAAGAATGAGCTGCATACATTGGAGAAGAAGAGCATGTCGGTAAGTGAATACACCTTGAAAATCAAAAGCATATATGAGTCACTTGCATCTATTGGCATGAATGTAGATGATGATGATAAGGTGTAAGTGTGTCTTCGTGGTTTAGGAGCTGCATATAAGCAGTTCAGAACTTCTATACAGACCAGGGAAAATATTCCAAATTTTGCTGATCTCGTATCTATGCTGATTATTGAAGAAAAGAATCTTGGTGAGGATTCAAACTCCCAAGGAAAATCTAGTTCTGAGCAGGTATTCTACTCTGGTAGAGGAAGAGGCAGAGGTAGAGGTTTTGAAAGTGGAAGAGGAAATAGTAACCAAGACCAAAGTCAACCACAAAATCATGCAGGAGGAAGAGGAGAGTTTCGAGGCAGGGGGAGCCAAAGAGGTCGTAGAAATTTCCAAAGAAATGACTCAGGTAATGATAGTAAAGGATGTTGGAATTGTGGTAAACCTAGACACTTTGAACATGATTGCAGGTTGAAGAATCAAAATAACAGGAGGTAGCATAATAACTATGCATCCATAAGTGCAGATGATTCTGAGAAACTACTCATGGTTCAACATCACATGATGAGTACGATGTCTACTAGTGTTTCAAAATCAAATGATAATGTCTAGAATGTTGATTCAGGTGCTTCAAATCACATGAAAAGTCATGCAGAATGATTTAGTACTTTGCAAAAATTGCCAGTTCTTGGATATGTTGAAACAGGTGATGACACATCACATCCTATTGAGCATACAGGAAACATAGCACTATCAATGGAGGATGGAAAGGTAAAACATCTTGCTAATGTGCTGCATGTTCCAAATATAACAAAGAATCTAGTTTCTATTGGACAAATGGTTGACCAGGGATTACAAGTCAGGTTTAATGTTGATGGAGTATATGTAGAAAAGTACAAGTAGGATGGACGATTGGTTGCCAAAGGAAACGAAGTGGGTAGGATGTTCACCTTCAATGTGAAGATTCTTGAAATAAATGCAACCATGTTTGCAAAAGGTGTAGGAGTTATTGTAGATATAGAGATGTGGCACAAACGGATTGGACATGCAAACTTGCAAAGGCTGAAATTGATGCAGTCAAAGGAGATTGTCCATGGACTTCAAAATTTCAAAGTTGCAGAAATGCAAAAGGTGTGTGCAGCATGTCAATTAGGTAAACAATCAAGAGCATCATTTCCACATGAAAAGCATGTTAGTGAGAATGTATTAGAAGTAGTACATATAGATGTTTGGGATCCAGCAAAGTCCACATCTATGGACGGTTGCAGGTTCTATGTTACTTTCATTGATGACCATACACGCAAAGTATGGATATATTTCATGAAAGAGAAGAGCGAGGTGTTCACTCACTTCCAGAATTTTAAAGCTATGGCAGAAAAGCAAACACGGAAGTACATTCAGACATTAAAATCTGATGGAGGAGTAAGAAGGGCACATGCATATGATACAAGGAGGTGACCCAAGACCAAGAAGATGTGGGAGGATGCGGATTCAGTGCAACGATTGATGTATGACAGTTATATGGCTCGTCGTTGTGCCTACATGACAAAGGTAATACAAGATGTTGAACCTTGCTTTGAAGATGCAATTGGAATTGCAGATTGGGAAAAAGCTATGGATGAGGAGATGGCTGCACTTTATGGAAATGATACTTGGAAGCTGGTTCCATTGGCACAAGGAAAGAAACCCACAAGGTGCAAATGGGTTTACAAGATAAAGCATAATGCTAATGGTAGCATAAGCAGGTATAAAGCACGACTGGTAGCTAAAGGATATGCACAAACATATGGCATTGATTATGAGGAAACATTCAGCCTTGTAGCTAAAATGTCTACTGGCAGAACACTTGTTGCATTAGCTACAGCAAAAGGATAGACTTTGCATCAGATGGATGTGAAGAATGCTTTCCTACATGGTGAGTTACAAGAAGAAGTATATATGGACCAGCCACAAGGATATGAAGATTCAAAGCATCCAAAATATGTTTGCAGCTTGCAAAAGGCTTTGTATGGGTTCAAGCAAGCCCCTCGTGCATGTCATGCAAGGATTGTTGATTACTTAACCAGCATTGGGTTTTCTATGTGTGATGCAGATCACTCCCTATATGCAAGGAAGGATGATGATGGCATCACTATTGTGGCTATTTATGTTGATGACCTGATTGTAGGTGGTGATAATGAAGGAAGCATCAAAGAGGTAAAGCAACTTCTTATGCAAGAATTTGGCATGAAAGATCTTGGTGTGCTGTGCTATTTCTTGGGCATTGAGTTTATACATACAAAAATAGGTATATGGATGTCACAAAGGCAATATGCCTTGAATATGCTGCAAAAGTATGGTATGGCTGATTGTAAGCCAATTTCTATGCCATTAGATCTGAATTTGAAGTTGGATACCACATCAACTGAAGCATTGGAAAATGCTACTATGTACAGGAAAATTGTGGGAAGTCTTATATATCTCACAATTACAAGGCCTGATCTAAGTTATACTATTGGACTTGAAAGTCGGTTTATGCAGGTTCCCAGGAAGCCACATTTGGATGCTCTGAGGTGCACTCTACGTTATGTGAGTGCTACTTTGGATTATGCATTGTTTTATGAGGTTGGTGTAGACTTGCAGGTTTATGGATATGTCAATGCAGATTGGGCTGGTAGCATTCCAGATAGAAGATCTGCTAGTGGTTTTCTATTCTCACTTGGGAGTGCAGCTGTTACATGGAGCAGCAAGAAGCAACCCACTGTTGCTTTTTCGAGTACAAAGGCTGAGTATAGAGGTGTTGCAATGGCAGCATGTGAGGCATCATGGCTAGAAATGCTACTTGTAGATTTAGGTGTGGAAGTGGGAAAGTCTATCACTATTTATTGTGATAATCTTAGCAGCATACAGTTAGCACGGAATCCTATTTTCCATGCTAGAACAAAGCATATCAAGGTACATTATCACTTCATCAGAGAGAAGGTATTAGCGGGTGATATTGATCTTGTTTATGTGAGATCAAATGAGTAGGTTGCTGATATTTTCACCAAAGCACTTGGAGCTGAGAAGTTGAAGAAGTTTGGGGAGATGCTTGGATTACAGGATATGGCATTGAGCTTGAGGGGGAGTGTTGAGATATCAAGCTCAACATGTGATGATCCAGGATGACACATACCAGTTTTTTGTTTCTCTGACATGTATAGTGGTCACGTCGATATATGTAAGGGATACTTCATTGAGCTTTATTAGATTTATCTACCGAGAGTGATGGCACATTTGTTCCTTGCCAGCTCACTCATTTGCGGACATTAGGTTTTTCCTTATGTACTGATCTTTATATATTGCACTTGTTGTATTCTTGTTTTTAGGTTATTCTTGTACATTCTTTTTATGTAATGGTAGAAGAAGAAGAAGATCATTCTTCCTTGCCTCAATCGGTGTGTGTGCTTCTCCTTGAGAGTGAGAGTGTGTGTCTGAGCTCTCTTCCTTATCTCCTTCCTCATGACAATAACATCTTCTCCTTGTGGCATCAAAGTTTTGATTTGAGCTCACTTCTGCCTCCGTATGCACTATCACAATGATTGTGCAAGCAGTTTCATCCTTTTGTGCCAAACATATATATAGGTTGGACTCTCTAGTAGAAGTAGCTAAAATTTTTCTACAACTTTAGGAGAGTTTGATATGGTGTTTCTATTCAACTTCTTAAGAGTACAATCAATTTTCTTTATGACAATATTGAAGCACATAGATCATGGTATGAAGAGAATAAACTGAATGTAAATCTACCATATGATCTTGATTCATATTTTCATCCATTAGGTAGCATGCATGATACATAGGTGCAGGACTCTAGAAGCAAATCAGGTGATGAGCAAGATGAGAAGGAGAGAGACTATAAGCTCTGAAAATCAAGAGGAAAGGCTAAGATGCAAGAATATGGAGAATGCTCCAAACACAGTTCTAGAAGGTCAAGGGAGAGAAAGCAACTGAAAAGGTATGGATATGACTCTACATTGTAACAAATTATTCCATTTATTTAGCCAAAGTCTTAATGTCATAAGAACCCTCAACATAGGAAGAAGCTAAAGGAAACCCTAATTGGGAGAAATCCATGAAGGAAGAGATATAAGCTCTAAAAGGAATGGACACATGGAGCTAATTCCAATGCCAATCAAAAGGTAATAGGTTGCATATGGGTCTACAAGTTGAAAAGAAATTCTGATGGATCAATTTCCATGTACAAAGCCAGGTTGGTTGCTACAGGATGTGCTCAAAATCAAGGCATAGACTACGAAGAAACTTTTTCACCAATTGCCAAGATGACCACCATTAAGACTTTTCTTGGTGTAGCAGTTGCAAAGAATTGGAAGCTACTTTAGCTTGATGTGACGAATGCTTTTCTTAATGGGTGGTTCAATGAAGAGGTATACATGTCACAACCCCCAAGATTTGAAAACTCTAGTTTGTTACTCATGCTTTTAAACTTAAGAAGGCTTTGTATGGCTTAAAACAAGCTCCTTGAGCTTGGAAATTTAGATGATCAAGGTTTCAATTCAAGCAATGCATATCCTTCTTTGTTCATCAAGAAGGTTCATTATGAATTTATCTATTATGTAGACGACAAAATTATGATTGATGATGACTTGAATGGAATATAAAAGATCAAAAGGCATATGCAAGATGAATTCAAGATTAGTGACCTTGGAGAGCTCACATTCTTCTTAGGTATGTAGGTCATATACAAAGATCAAGGGATGTACTTGACTCTTTAGTTCTATTCAGGGAAAGATTCTAACATAACTGTTGATGATAACTTTGACTCATGAAACTAGATTGTGCTTACTTTCCTCCATCATGTATAGTTGCACGCCTGAAAATAAACATTTCCCTTTTCCAATCTCCAAAAAACAAGTGTCAAAGTGAGATTAACCTCTTCTTGATGATTGCATTGTAGTGCTTCAAATGATGTCTCCTTCTCTTCTCCCTTTTCCTGATCTCTGATATACTCCTCTGCAACATGGAGAAATAACAACCCAATACCAGCCTCTAACTCTTGCTCTCTTTTTTCTGGTCAAATCCTATTAGTCTCTCTGTATCAATGGAACCTATCGGACCCTCTCTCTTTCAATGTGTAGACTCCTCTCACTTAACCTGGTGCTCTCTCCTTCATAGAAATATTGAAAAACAAAACCTCCTATTGGGAAGGGAATGTGAGTTTTTATAGAGTGGGGAGGGGGGTCAGATACCTTTTGACCACAAGTGGCTAAAGAGGCTTGGGGTGCACATGGGTGAGGAAAGGGAGTGCCAGAGGAGTTGTGGATAGTGTTTCATAAAGGGGGAAAGGTGGTCAGAGGGGTGGGGGACAATGGGCAGAGGAGGGCTGGTACAAGAATTTGATAGAGGATAGAGAGAGAGAGAGGATTATCTAAAAATGAGTAGGGGTAGATCCTTTTTAGGAGATGTGTTGAGCGCTTCCTCCCATTCCTTCAAGAGTGCTAATTGGCTTTTGTGTGTGTTACGTTCTAGTAGCACCACCCTATAAAAGGGAGATACAACCCAGCTAAGGTGGCTACAATTGTTGGCCCAACCATATTCTTCTCCCTAAGGTCCTTCTTGAAACCCCAATGGACTATCTCCCATTAGTATTTAGTCCTACATATCTTAAGCATGAGAACACTATGTTGTTTGCACATAATTTGTCGCATACACACAGTCTTGGCAATTATGTTTTTGCAACCATTCATCCCAAAGTAATGCAGAATAACTCTTATTGTCTTACTTTTTGAACTATATAGTGAAAATTGTCCATGAGAAATAGCAAAGCCATAGACTAATCCATGTAAAAGTTAGACTTGGCATTCAAGCTCCCTTCTACATAAACAATCAATCACATAATCTATAGACCTAGTGAAGACGTTGATATATTTCGATACTGATGTATGTGAACAAACTTAAGACCACCAAGCCACTTTTTTCCCTCTTTAGGATGTTTTCCCCCCGGCTTGTATATATGTCTATAACCCTAACGGGCTACTTATTCTTGTACATTCAATTGGTAATAAATTCAGTATTGTGTGTTGTGCTCCAAGCTCCTTCTTCTTCCTTGTGTTGTTTGCATGCTTCTAGAGATCTCAAACTCCAACAATTGGTATCAGAGTAGGTCACCGCTTCCTCTAGGGCATCATCAACACCCCTCTGGTCATAGACTAAGAATCACACAAAATATGGGGCTCATACTCAGGGCGATTAGGAGTTCAAAACAGCTTCAATATGTCATAGTAAAATCGTGATCTGAGCTCGTTTCAGCCTCCAAGCACACTATTGTAGTGCTTATGTAAGCAATTTTGTCCTTTTATGCCAAACATATATAAAAGTTTTTGTTTGCTTGTACAAGCACCTCAAAGTCTACTACAGGCAAACCTTGATAGGATAGTTTTGTTCAACTTTTTGAGATACAATCATTTTTTTTTCATAAGTGTATTTTAGTTACTAGCCATGGCTAAAAGCAATGTTGTATTCTGTATGATGGTTGTTGAGGATAGATTGGATGGTACTAATTACCCATTATGGGCATATATGATGCATCATGTATTGGTAGTAAAAGGATTGTGGAATATTGTGCACGATGTTGACAAATGACCTAGTACACTTGCAAATACAGTCATTGAAGGTGATGTAGATGATGTTGAAGATGAAAATATTCAAATTATTGTTTGTGCTATGGTACCTACTACACCTATTGTAGAGTAACTTCGTTGGGATGGAAGAGATGCTCAAGCACATGCATTGGTAGCTTTGTTTGTAAATGTGTTATCATCCCTCACATTGGCTCTTGCAAAATAGCTAACAATGCTTAGGATACACTTACGACTTTATACCAAGCAAGATATGAAGCTCGTGTTGTTTACCTCCGAAAATAATTGGAGAGTGAAGATTTGAAGGATCAGTTGATTTCTATTGATGAAGTCTTGCCAGACAGCTCACTTGGGCAAGCTTTTCTTAATGGTCTTCTAGATTCATATCAAAGTTTTGCTTATACTCTTTGATTGATGATGAAAGGAAATCCAAATGCCTTAACATTTGAGGATTTAGTCTCTGTTTTGTTGCAAGAAGATCAACCTAGGCAGAATAGGTCCATTATATGTGTTGCATATCAAGCTTTCCTAGCTAGTTAGAAGGGAAAAGGTAAATGGGGCTCATCTACTAGCAAGCAAAAAATAGCTAATTCTGCACAATCAAAGAAAGATGATAAAGATGAGAAGAAAAACGAAAACCAAAATTTTTTTTTGCAAATATTGTAAAGGAAATGATCATGTCATAAAGAGTTGTCCAACACTGGGTGCAAAATAGGCAAAGAAGAAAGAGGTTGGAATGGTTGTTGTAGAGGCCTCTATACCTAAAACAGAGTCTACTAATCTTGTGCAAAATGAAGAATGGGCATTTACTATTGTTTGTAGTTATGACCCATCTTCTCATGAGTAGTGTATGTCTACAGTAAAGTCACATGTTTGGTACTTTGATAGTGGGGCAACCACACATATTACCTTGTAGCGTAGTTTCTTCGATTCACTCGAACATGTCCCTATAGGGAGTACTGTCACATGCACCGACAACTCCTTTTATCCTGTCATGAGAGTTGGTAAGATCATTCTGTTTACTACTTATGGTAGTTCTTTCACATTGTCAGATGCTTTGTTTGTGCTAGGGATCAAGAAAAATGTGTTATGAGTTTTAGCATTAGCCAAGATTAGTGAGTTGTCTAAGCTCATAGATTATGAGCAATCTATGAATGATTCAGCATGTGCAGTTCAAGATTCTCAGGCTATCTTATATGCAAAAATTTGGCATGCACCATTTGGTCATCTGAATTTAGTTAATTTTTTATGCCTACAAAAGTCTAAAATGGTTTCCTCTCTGCCCAAACTTGAGACACCTAGTAAACTGTATGTGAAGGCTATATTTTGGGCAAATGCAGCATTCATCCTTCCCAAAAGATGGTTCAGTATGAGCTACTCGGAAATTGTAGCTTGTTCACAATGATGTCTTTGGTCCTATGCACATGCCTTCTTTTGGGAACTACCTTCACTTCATGACTTTCGTTGATGATTTTTCCAGGCATGGAGATGGTGAGGTGTATGGTCAAAAGTCAGGCTTTGTTGCATAGCCCCTCTCTTGAGGTTGTTATGTGTGCAACATATGTACTTAATAGGTGTCCCACTAAAAGCACTATAGTCTATCACTCCATATGAGGCTTGGCATGGTCACAAGCCATCTAATGCTCATCTCCATGTTTTTGGTTCTCTGGCATACGCATTAGTGCATGAACAAAAACTTAGGAAATTGGATGATAAAGCAATGAAAATGTATTTTTGTTGGGTATAGTTTTGAAAGCAAAGGCTATCATCTATATCATCCATAGATTAAATGCATTTTGGTTAGCCATGATATTGTTTTTGTGGAAGATGCAATTCAGCCATTACTTTCATGTACCAAGGAATTTCTAGTTAGCTCTAAAGATGTGTATTGTTGGAACATCAATCTTACACTATGCTTGAGGTGGATTTGATCTACATCAAAAACTATGGCTTGGATTACGACGAAATAATATCGGTTGGAGAGTTCTTTTTCTTATGCCATTTATTGTATTTTTTTTAAAGATTTTTCATGGATCTTTTACCATTGTAAAAGCCTTGAGCTTTACACATGTAAATCTAGAAAGAGAGAGCCCAAGTTCCACGAATTTGTGGTGGTAGGTTTGCATTTAATCAATCAATCAATCACCTAAAAGTATATCAAACTAGATCTTCACTTTTCATAGATTGTAGGAAAGTGAATTGCTTCCTTCCAACAACCATTCCCACCTTCATTTGAATTCAAAATCCACTTTTAGAAGTCATGGATCACTTATAGAGTCTATTTAAAGACTTCAAAACACTTGTATAATACACACAAGCAATATACATACACTTGTGACCATCATTGTCTTGCTCCTTCATTTCTTTGCATCATCTTCTTCACCAACAATAATCTTGCAGAGGCAAGTGCTCTCTCTACAAAGCTTCAAATTGGATGTCAGATGGCTCATTGGAAAGTTATTAGTCTCTAATTTAGAATTGTACATTTTCATAGCATTTGGTTTAATAGATTGGTAGAAATCTTAGTTTTTTGTCTTGGGGTCAGTATCTACGTATTCCTAAAAAATAGGAAGTACCACCGTTGAGTGTTTGATTAATTCCTATAGCATATTTTGCTTATTCCTTATACTTTTTTGCATTATATACACTCAAACTTATGTGTATCACTCCCATAAAAGGATTTTTTCTAATTGTAATCATGTTGGTTGCTATGAGCATTTAAAGTTCATTGTCTCTTCCATAGATAGTAAGTTTTTGAGCTAGTCGATGTGCGAACCTATCTGTTTTGTATACGACTCTTTCTCGTTGATGCTCCAAATTACATAGTGCATTTTATTGCACTTATCGCATGCCTATAAGGTCTATTTGAGCCTCCATAAACTCAAGGGTTGTTCTTGCGCCGGCTGGCTGGACCAAACTTCATCGCTTCACAACTCACTTTTCTACCTTCTACAAGCTTCTCCAAGTTCTTTCAGTGGTATGAGAGCTACATCAACATGGGTGATGACTTTCCCTCAATGATCGAGAAGCTTGATTGACACAACTATGTAGCTTGGTGAATCAGAATGGAGGCCTATTTGCAAGGTAGAAATCTTTATGGAATTGTAGCAAGTGATGGAGCTATGCCTATTCCAAGATCCAAAGGAGGACCTATGCAAGAGGAGATAGATAAGCTCACACTTTGGTGTGCACGGGATGCTCAAGCAATATCGTACATACTAAACTCTATCTCTGACTTTCTATTATCACATATTAGAGGATGCAAGACATATCAAGAGAGTTGGCATGCCCTCGAGACTTTCTTTTCTACTAGTATCAAAGCAAGAAAGAATCATCTTTGGAATGAGTTCAACCAAATGAAGAAGACACTTAAAAAAACCATCACAGAGTTCTTTAGCAAGGTCAAGGAGGTTTAGGATCAGTTAGCATCCATTGGAGAGTTGATTGAAGAAGAGGCTATCATGAGGTAGATTCTCAATGGGATTCGAAGTGATAAGCAATGGCAATCCTTCACGACAGCTTATGATCTCATCATGGATGTGAAAACTCTAGACTTCAACATCTTTCTTGGACAACTCGTCAATCAAGAGGCCAACAGTAGCATAAAGGAAGGTAACTCATATCATGGTAATTCAACCAGTGCTCTATATGCACATAAGAAGGATAAGAAGCAAAAAGGAGAGAAGAAGGACGTAGATGAAGAGGAGACTTCCCAAGCCAACTTCACAAGCAAGAGCAAGTTGAAAGGGAAGAAGAAAGGAACAAGGCATAAAAAATCCAAAGGTCATAATGTTCAACCTTGTGCCATCTACGATAAGACCAACCACACCACTCAGAATTGTTGGTTCAATGCGAAGCCCCAGAAAGGAAGTGGAAGAGGTGGATATGGCAGCAATAGAGGTAGAGGTGGACACAACTTCAACAATAACAATAGAGGCTATAATGGAAGGGTCTTCAACAATTATTTAGAAGATCAACCACATGAAGACTCATTGCTTCTTATGAATCTAAGTCACAAAGAAGGTAAAGAAGATTATCATTTGTTCTACATAAACTTTGGATGTTCAAATCATGTTGCAGGAAACATTGCTCTTCTATCTGATTTGGAAAGTCCAAAGCATAGACATGAAGTACAAACAGGGGATGACACAAAGCACAATGTGGAGAAGATTGGTAATGTCAAAGCTTCCAATGGCAAGAGAAACATTCTGAGTAAGGTTCTCTATGTAGCACTATCACTAAAAACCTAATAAGTGAGGCCAAATAGTTGAAAAAGGCTTCCAAGTTAGGCTCACCCAACATGGAGCTTTTGTGAAATATCCATGTCAAATCTTCAAGAAAATAGCCAGAGGTGAGAAGCACAATAGGCTCTTTACTTTTGAAGTAGGAGAAACCAAGAACATAGCTCTATTCACTTTTGGGTCTCAAACCTTAAGTGAACTTGAAGTGTGGCATAAGAGACTTGCTCATGTGAATGAAAGAACCTTGAAGGATATATGCAAGGATCAAAGTGTTCTAGGACTCTCAAACATATCAAAGCAACACATGATCAAAAAGTGTGATGCATGTCAGATTGGGAAGGCACAAAGACAACTGTTCAACAACAAAGGCTACATCCACAACAACTTATTGAAGTTAGTACATACAGATGTATGGGGACCAAGTCAAGAACCTTCATTGGCAGGATCAAGGTATTATGTCTCATTTATTGATGACCATAGTAGATGGACTATTCTATACTTCATCAAAAGTAAGACTTAAGTGGTTGATTGCTTCAAAACGTATCTAGCACATGTGGAGAATCATACAGGTAGATCACTCCAGAAGCTCAGATCTGATGGAGGAAGAGAATACTTCTCCAAAGAGTTTGATGAGTTCTTGTAAGAAAAAGGTATCAAAAGGGAAGTGACTACCAGGTACTCTCCTCAACTAAATGGAATTGCAGAGAGGAGAAACAAGACATTGGTTGGATCATCCTGAACAATGCTTGAAGAGAAGAAGTTTCCACATTATCTATGGGCAAAAGCTATTTCAACTGTTGTCTACCTTGTCAATAGATTACCATCCAAATCACTTCAATTTGTGACTCCTTATGAAGCATGGCATGGAAGAAAACCTAGTCTTAGACATTGCAAGGTTTTTGGTTGTTTAGCTTATGTTCATATACCATCACAAATAAGAGGTAAGCTAGATGAAAGGGCAACAAAGGCAGTGTTTATTGGATATGACTCAACTCAGATGGGTTACAAGTTCTATAATCCTTCAACCAAGCAATTCACTACAAGTAGAGATGTTGTGTTTGAAGAACACAGGTCTTGGTATGATGAAGACAAACAAAAGGTAACTCTACCATATGACCTTGATTTTGATTCTCATCAATTATCAAGCAAGCATGATACATAGGTCCAGGATCCAAGAAGTGATACAGAGGATGACCAAGATGAAAGAGAAAGGGATTACAAACTATGGAAGTCAAGAGGCAAAGCAAAGATGCAAGAGGTTGGAGAATGCTCCAAACAAGCACCTAGAAGATCAGCAAGAGAGAAGAAACAACCAAAAAGGTATGGATATGATTCCACATTTGTTATAAAGCATTCAATCTACTTGGAAAAATATTCAATATCAGAAGAACCATCAACCTATGAAGAGGCAAAGGGAAAGCCTAATTGGGAAAAGGTCATGAAAGAAGAACTAGATGCATTGAAGGAGATGGACACTTGGGATTTGGTTCTAAAGTCATCCAATCAAAAGCTAATTGGTTGCAGATGGGTATATAAAGTTAAAAGAAACTCAGATGGATCAGTTTGCAGGTACAAGGCAAGATTAGTTGCCAAAGGATGCTCTCAAACTCATGGTATAAACTATGAGGAAACATTCTCACCAGTTGCAAAGATGACTACAATTCGAACATTGATAAGTGTAGCTACTGCAAGGAATTGGAGACTCCGCCAACTTCATGTGAAAAATGGTTGGATAAGTGAAGAGGTATACATGTCACAACCACTAGGTTTTGAAAACCCTAATCATCCGTCTTATGTTTTCAACTTAAGAAAGCATTGTATGGATTGAAACAAGCTCCTAGAGCTTGGAATTACATGTTTCTTACATATCTTCAAGATCGAGGGTTCAAAGCTAGCAACTCAAATCCTTCTCTATTCATCAAAAGGGATCACAATGAGGTTATCTATCTATGTGTATATGTAGATGATATTATTGTGATAGGTGATGATTTGAATGGCATTCAAAGGATCAAGAGACAGATGCAAGAGGAGTTCAAAATCACTGACTTAAGTGAGCTCACATATTTCCTAGGTATGCAGGTGATATACATAGATGAAGGAATGTATTTGACTCAAAGACAATACATTCAAGATCTACTTCTCAAGTTCAAAATGGAGAACACTAAACCTATAGGTACACCTTTGGAGATGAATCATAAGCTTAGTGTTTATGAAGGTGAGAAAAATGAAGACATTAAAGAGTATCAAAGCTTGGTAGGTAGCTTGATATATGCTACTCATACAAGGGCAAACATCTCATATAGTGTATGGATGCAACTAAGAGAGTACTTAAGTATCTCAAAGGTACAATAAATGAAGGTATATTCTATCCTTAATCTTCAGATTTGGATATCAAAATATATTTAGATGTAGATTGCGCAGGAGCTAAGGATGATAGAAGAAGTACTTCTGGTTATTTAGCATTTCTAGGTTCAAAGCTAGTGTCATGGAGTTCCAAAAAGCAACCAATAGTTGCTTTATCCTCAACTGAAGCAAAGTACAGAGGTTTGACCATAAAAACTCAAGAGGCAATATGGCTAAAGGCATTGTATACAAATTTGGTACTTGTGAGTTCCAAACCTCACATATTTGGAGATAATGTAAGTTCCTTGCATCTAGTGGCAAACCCTATTTTCCATGCAAGAACCAAACACATAGAGGTTCATTACCACTTCATCAGGGAGAAGCTCATGGCAAAGGAGATTGACATTTCTTTTGTTCCTATTGAAAAGCAAGTAGCAGATATGATTACGAAGTCACTTGATGGAATAAATCTTTGTAGATTCAAAGCTATGGGAGGTATTCAACCTATTAGAGAATGAAAACTTAGGCATACTTTGGCTTGAGGGCGAGTTATTGGAACATCATGCCTACACTATGCTTGAGGTGGATTTGGTCTACATCAAAAACTATGGCTTGGATTACGGCAAAAGAATATCCATTGGAGAGTTCTTTTTCTTGTGCTCATAATTTTCATGGATCTTTTACCATTGTAAAAGCCTTGAGCTTTACACATGTAAAATTAGAAAGAGAGAGCCCAAGTTCCACAAATTTTTTATGGTTAAGTTGCATTCAATCAATCACCTAAAAGTAGATCAAACTAGATCTTCACTTTTCCTAGATTGTAGGAAAGTGAATTGATTCCCTCCAACAACCGTTCCCACCTTGATTTGAATTCAAAATCCACTTGTAGAAGTTGTGGATCACTTCTAGAGTCTATACAAAGACTTCAAAACACTTGTACAATACATGGAAGCAATATGCATGCACTTGTGACCATCATTGTCTTGCTCCTTCATTTCTTTGCATCATCTTCTTCATCAATAGTAATCTTGCAGAGGTTGTTGCTCTCCCTACAGAGTTCAAAATTGGAGGAAGATGACTCATTGGAAAGATTTTTCCTTATGTACTGTTCTTTATATATTGCACTTATATTCTTGTTTTTAGGTCATTCTTGTACATTCCTTTTATGTAATAGAAGAAGAAGAAGAAGAAGATAATTCTTCCTTACCTCAATCCGTGTGTGTGCTTCTCTTTGATTGTGAGAGTGTGTGTGAGCTCTCTTCCTTACCTCCTTCTTCATGACATGGTATCAGAGACAATGTGGTTGTAGAGAGCTCGTGGTGAAGGCCGATGGTGAATAGTACGTGAGAAGGCATGGAGAAAGTGTGATTCACAAATGACCTTAGATTGCTACAAAAATTGGCATGAAGCTAGAAGAGCTCAAAACATTTTTGTGAGTTACCCCTTTAGGGTCACTCGTTTTTGTCAGATCAAAGTTTCAATGCCATCTTGACCTCGGTTTCAATCCCGCAAGGTGGGGCCCATAAAAAAACCAAGTCAATCTGCAAAGTTGTAACTTCCATCATGTTCGGCAACACTCATATATTCTAGATCTAGAATTTCAAGCAATTCAGTGTAATGTTGATACACGAAAACTGTGTTTTTCTGAGATCAACATATCACGCCATAGTGCGACAGTGTTCAAGCAGAAGTGTTGCTTGTAGTGTTTTGCAGTGTTGTGAATAGTTGCAAAAATGGCAAATGTAGATGGAATGAGTCAGCTTATGAGCGATAAGCTGGATAAGAACAACTTCCATGCTTGGAGATTCAAGATGAAGAATTTCTTGATGGGAAAAGGCTACTAGAAGTACATCGAAGGAGAGAATGAAAATGCTTCGTAGTTATCACAGAGGAATCAGACTGCAGACCAGTTAAGATTGTATGAAGAATGGAATCAAGGAGCACAAAAGGTAATGTATTGGCTATCTCTTAGCATACAGGATAGCATGATTGGGCACATACAAGATACCAAGACTCCGAAAGAGGCTTGGAATAGTTTGGTCACATTGTATAAGACCAATACCAAGGGATGGAAATTGCAACTCAAGAACGAGTTGCATACATTGGAGAAAAAGAGCATGTCAGTAAGTGACTACTTTAGTAAAATGCAGCACCAAATCTCCAAAGGAATGGGTATGGGAACAGGGATTCATGAATACCGTTGTACTCATAAACATACGTTTACGTTCCTTATTACATTGCATGACATAGACTTCTAAATAGTACCCTGCCTATTACTCAGAGACTTCATACCCACCCAAAAAATAATATGGTGGCTTCCCTATCCATAACTCTTGTGCCACTTTCAGACCTTTGGCAGTACTAGGTGAAAGGTTAATCAGATGAACTACAGTCAATACTGCTTCTGCCCAAAAGCCTTGTGAGAGGTTTGCATGATGCAACATAGAAACTACTCTATCTTGAATAGTTCTATTCATCCTTTAAGCTACACCATTCTGTATTCGGGTATAAGGAGCTGTAAACTCACTATGAATCCCTCTAGACCCATAGAAAATGTTGAATTCATGTGAGGTATACTCATCCCCATTATCTGAACGTAAAGCCTTAAGCTTAGTTCATTTTTCACTCTCAATTGAACCAAGCCATTTTCTGAAAGTAGGGAATACCTCATCCTTCGATTTGATAGGATATACCCAGACTTTTCTAGTAGCATCATCTATGAAAGTGAAAAAGTAAAGAGAACCACCTAAGGACCTAGTGGGCACAAGACCACACACATCTGTATGAACTAGATCTAAAGGCTGAATTGAAGAGTCAATGTACATTCTATGCACATTTTTGGTTTGCTTTCCATATTAACAATGCTCACAAAATGAAAAATCAGAGAAAGATAACACAGGTAAGTAGCCAAAACGAGAAAGAGTTTCGATTCCACTATGAGATATATGGCCCAAACAACCATGCCAAATACAATCCATAGGCTGTTCAGTAACAGCTAACAAGTGTTCTTTCTATGATACAAATAAAGGATAAAGTGCGCCAACTTTGCTTCCTTTTGCAATAACCATATTGCCCTTTGATATACGAAAGGACTGAGCATAGAAGACCACCTTGTAACCAAGGTCATCGAGTTGACCAACTGACATCAAACTACGTGATAATTGAGGTACATGGCATACATTATGCATAGTAAATTTTGAGCCATCAATGAACTGCACAACCACATCTCCAATCCCCACAACATCACACTGGTAAGAGTCACCAAGTCTCATGGTACCAAGAGACTTTGCTGCATAATTAGAGAACCATTCTCTATTTGGTGTCAAATGGAAAGAAGCACCAGAATCTAGCAGCCATGTTTGGGAAAGAGAATCAGCCATAAGAGCCTCACTTGGCACAATACTATCAAGTGTCAACACATCAGCATCATCAGAAATAGCATTAATTTCTTCAATCTTCACAATCGAAGTAGATTGTGCAGGTAACTGTTGAACATGCCCATCAACATTCTGTCCTTTACCTTTAGCATTATTTAATGCATAACAGTCTTTCTTCCTGTTTCCTTTCTTATGAAAATAATGGCATTCGATATCACTCTTCTTTGATTTACTTCTACTCTTATTCTGTTGACCATTCTTCTCCTTGTTCTGCTCCTACCACATTGTTGATTCTTTCCTTGGTAAGAGTCACAAACATTATATGCATCTCCACTCTAAGTTCCAACCATAGCTTTTCTACAAATCTCCTCACTCAAGAGTGCTCCACATATGTCATCATAGATGAGTTTACCACCAGGTGCACTACTGCTAATAGCAGTACAAAACGTATCGCATGATGATGGCAAGGTGCATAACAACAATACTTCTTTCATTTCATTATCTATATCCATTTTTTGAGCTTGTAACTGGGAGAATATAGCATCAAACTCATTTAGATGAGCAAGAACAATATCTGTGTCCTTCATACGAAGGTCATATAATTTTCTCATCAGATGCACTTTATTTGATGTCGTCTCTTTTTCATATGTATTCCATAACTTCTTCCAAAGCTCCTTTGCACTTTCACAGTCTAATACTGTAAAGTACACATTATCTGCTAGGTGCAAGAGAATGGTAGACCTGGCCATTTCATCTAACTCATCCCAATCATATTCATCCATGTTAGCAGGCTTCTTTGAAATCCCATTTACTGGAATCCATTGCCTTCTCTCAATCACCACATCTTTAATCTGATTCTTCCATAGAGCAAAGTTTGTGCCATCAAATTTTTGGATCTCAAAATGGTCTTTGCCCTGCAAGTTGTAGCTCCTTCTCATAACACTGGCACTAGACCCTGATCTGTTGATATATTTAGGTAGTGATGTGTGTGAACACTCTAGGACTACCGGGGCACTTTTTTCCCTCTTTAGGAGGTTTTTTTCCCCCGGCTTGTATATACGCCTATTGCCCTAATGGGCTACTTATCTTTGTACATTCTCTAGTAATTCATTCAGTCTTGTGTGTTGTGCTCCAAGCTTCTTCTTCTTCCTTGTGCTGTTCGCGTGCTTCCGCAGACGTCTAACTCCAACAATTGGTATCAGAGCAGGTCGTCGCTTCTTCTAGGGCGCCGTCGACACTCCTCCGTTTGCAGTCTCAGATTCGCATGAAATTTGGTGAGCATACTCAGGGTGTTTCCGAGATCAAAACAGCTTTGCTGTGTGGTGCCAAAATCGCGATCTGAGCTCGTTTCAGCCTCCGAACGCACTATCGTAGCGCTTGTGTAGGCTATTTTGTCCTTTTGTGCCAAAGGTATATACCAGTTTCTGTTCGCCAGTTTAAGCGTCTCGAAGTCTGCTACAGGTCTAGCAAAACTCGTTTGGGCAGTTCCGTTCAACTTTTTTAGATAGAGTCAATTTTCTGCATCAAGGTATTTTAGTCACCGGCCATGGCTGAAAGCAGTGATGTATTTCGTATGTTGGCTGTTGAGGAGAAGTTAGATGGTATCAACTACCCATTATGGGCTTATATGATGCGACATGTACTGGTTGCAAAAGGATTGTGGAACATTGTGCAGGGTGTTGAAAGACGTCATGTTACACCTATAACGACAGCTACTGCAAATACAGGTGTTGGAGCTGATGAAGATGGTGTCGAAGATGATATTCCGCAGATTCCTGTTCGTGCTGCTGTTTCTGTTGCACCTACTACAGAGCAGATTCGTTGGGATGGCAAAGATGCCCAGGCACATGCATTGATAGCTTTGTCTGTCAAACGTGCCATTATTCCTCACATTCGCTCTTGCAGAACAGCAAAGGATGCTTGGGATACACTTACCACTTTGTACCAGGCTAGGAATGAGGCTCGTGTTGCTTACCTCCGAAAACAGTTGGAGAGTGAGCACATGAATGAAGGTGATTCTATGGACAGTTTTCTTACAAAGATCAAAGACCTGAAGGAACAATTGATTTCTGCTGATGAGGTTATACCAGATAGCTCACTTGTGCAGACCGTTCTGAATGGTCTTCCTGATTCATATCAGAGTTTTGCCTCTACTCTTCGGTTGATGATGAAAGGCAATCCGAATGCCTTGTCATTTGAGGAATTAGTCTCTGTTCTATTGCAGGAAGATCAGTCCAGGCAGAACAAGTCCATTATGCGTGTTGTAGATCAAGCTTTCCTGGCTAGTCAGAAGGGCAAAGGAAAATGGAGCTCTTCTACTAGTAAGCAGAAATCTGCAAATGCTGCACATTCGAAGAACCAAGACAAAGATGAGAAAAAATCAGAAAAGCAGAAATTGTTTTGTAAGTACTATAAAGGCAATGATCATATCATAAAGAACTGTCCAAAACTGGCTGCTAAAGAGGCAAAGAAGAAAGAGGCTGGAATGGTTGTTGCAGAGGCCTCTACACCTAAAACAGAGTCTGCAAATCTTGTGCAGGAAGAAGAATGGGCGTTTACTACTGTCTGCAGTTTTGACCCATCTTCTCCTGATCAGTGCATGTCTGCAGTAGACTCAGATGTTTGGTACTTTGACAGTGCGGCAACCAAACATATTACCTCGCAGCGCAGTTTCTTCTCTTCACTTGAGCCTGCTCCTACAGGGAATACTGTCACATGTGCCAATAACTCCTCTTATCCTGTTATGGGAGTTGGTAAGATCATTCTGACTACTACTGATGGTAGTTCTTTCACTTTGTCAGATGCTTTATTTGTGCCAGGGATCAAAAAGAATCTGTTATCAGTTTCTGCATTAGCCAAGATTGGCTTGGTTGTGAAATTTGTTGATGACAGGTGTACGGTCCATGATCTCTCAAATGGCGATGTGATTATTGCTTCTGGCATTTTATGTCGTGGGCTGTATAAGCTCATAGACTATGAAAGATCTGTGAATGATTCGGCATGTGCAGTTCATGATTCTCAGGCTATCTCAGATGCAAAGCTTTGGCATGCACGCTTTGGTCATCTGAATTTTGCTAGTTTGTTACGCCTGCAGAAATCTGAAATGGTGTCCTCTTTGCCCAAACTTGAGGCACCTAGAAAACATGTTTGTGAAGGCTGTATTTTGGGCAAAATGCAGCGTTCTTCCTTTCCAAAAGATGGTTCAGTTCGGGCTACGCAGAAATTGTAGCTTGTACATAGTGATGTCTGTGGTCCTATGCAGACACCCTCTTTTGGAAATTACCTTTACTTCGTGACTTTCATTGATGATTTTTCCAGGCATGCATGGGTATATCCACTCAAAGCTAAGTCCGAAGTGTTCATGTGCTTCAAACAGTTTTTGGTTTTAGCTGAAAATCTGTCAGCATGTAAAATGGGCACCCTCCGTTCTGATCGAGGGGGGGAATATATGTCTTCAGATTTTAATGCATTTCTGGCTGAACGTGGGATAAAACACCAGTGTACAGTGCCGTATACACCTCAACAGAATGGAGTTGTTGAACGAAAGAACAGGTCACTCATGGAGATGGCGAGGTGCATGGTCAAAAGTCAGGCTTTACCACATAGTTTCTGGCTTGAGGCTGTCATGTGTGCAGCATATGTACTGAACAGGTGTCCCACTAAAGCGTTGCAGTCTATCACTCCATATGAGGCTTGGCATGACCGCAAGCCATCTGTTGCTCATCTGCGTGTTTTTGGTTGTTTGGCATATGCATTAGTGCCTGAACAACATCGCAGAAAATTGGATGATAAGGAAGTAAAATGTATTTTTGTTGGGTACAGTTCTGAAAGTAAAGGCTATCGTCTGTATCATCCACAGACTAAACGCATTCTGGTTAGCCGTGATGTTGTCTTTGTGGAAGATGCTATTCAGCCATTGCTTTCATGTACTAAGGAGACATCTGTTAGCTCCAAAGACATGTATGATACTTTGATGCCTCTTTTTACAGGTGGACAGGCTAGTGCTGGTCCTAATGAGGCAACTTCTCAGCCTTTGCAGGTTTCATATGATGATGCAGATCATTCCATTTCTGATGCAGATTTACATGATGCACTTGTTGATGAGAGAGCTGATATTGAGCAGGCAAAAATTATGCCAAAATGGCTGGTGCAGACTTTGCATGACAGCAAATTAGATGCACCTTTGTCATATCGTACTCGTTCAGGCTCTCATAGTGCCTCCTTTGCATCAGATTGCTATGCTATGGCTGCATCTAGTCTCTGTGATGAGAATGAGCCTGTTTCTTTTGATGAAGCACAAAATTCAGAAAATTGGATGGCTGCTATGCAATCTGAATATGATGCTATAATGAAGAATGGTACATGGTCTTTATGTGATTTGCCTCCTGGCAAGAAGGCCATTGGCACTAAGTGGGTATACAAGCTGAAGCGTAAACCTGATGGTACAGTTGACAGGTATAAGGCTAGGCTTGTTGCAAAGGGTTATGCGCAGGAAAGAGGCATTGATTTTGATGAGACCTTTGCACCTACATGCCGTATGACTACTGTTCGGAGCATTTGTGCACTTGCAGCCCATCATGGTTGGAATGTACATCAGTTGGACATTAAAACAGCATTTTTGAATGGTGACTTGCATGAAGAAGTGTATGTTTTTCAGCCCCGTGGCTTTGTGCAGAAAGGGCATGAAAACCAGGTGTGCAGGTTAAAGAAGGCGTTATATGGTTTAAAGCAAGCACCACGTGCTTGGTATGAGAAGATACATGCCTATCTGATTGCACATGGTTTTGAGAACAGTCCAACTGAAAGCACCTTATATGTTAAGCGTGCTAATGATGTGCTTCTGATCATTGTTGTCTATGTTGATGACATGCTGCTCACTGGTCCTATTGAGACACATATTGCTGATTTTAAGGCTGATTTGCATGCCTCATTTGAGATGTCTGATTTGGGGCATTTGCATCACTATTTGGGCATTCAGTTTATGCACGTTGATGGTGGAATGGCTTTGTGTCAAACGAAATGTATTGACACATTATTGCAGCGTTTTGGCCTTGAAGACTGTAAGCCTATTGCCACTCCTATGGAGACAGGTTTACGATTGAGTCTTCATGATGGTGGAGATGCATTTGATGCTGTTCTCTATCAGCAGGCTGTTGGATGCTTGATTTACTTATGCATTACTCGGCCAGATATTCAGTTTGCTGTCTCACAAATGAGCAGGTTCATGCATTGCCAGGAGTCACGCATTGGAAAGCGGTTAAGCGCATCTTTCGCTACTTGAGTGGTACTCGGCTACTTGGGTTGTTTTATCCCAAGGGGGGATCACTACCGCCAGATTTGCATGCTTTTTCTGACTCAGATTGGGCTAGTTGCTATGACACTCGTGTGTCCACCAGTGGTTTTTGCTTCGTGCTTGGTAGCTCATGTATATCTTGGTTGAGCAAGAAGCAGCCTACTGTGGCCACTTCCAGTTGTGAGGCTGAGTATAGGGCAGCTTTCACAGTGACTGTTGAGTGTGTGTGGCTCAGACGCCTTATGGCTGATTTGGGTGTTGGCCAGTCTTCTGCCACCACCATCTTCACTGACAGTCAAAGCGCATTGGCAGTTGCGAGGAACCCTGTGTTCCATGCTCGCACTAAGCACATTGAGGTGCATTATCACTATGTCAGGGAGAGGTTCTCTGCTGGGGCGATCAGCTTGGCATATGTGCCCACGCAGGAGAACATTGCAGACCTTTTCACGAAGGCTCTGCCTAGGGAGAAGTTTGAAGCTTTCCGCAAAGCTTTGGGCTTACTTCCTTTTGTGGAGTGAATTCCACATAGCTTGGCACTTCCTTATACATGAGTGCCAGCTCCTTGTTCACCGCATCACTCCCAGGGGGGATTTGTTGATATATTTAGGTAGTGATGTGTGTGAACACTCTAAGACTGCCGGGGCACTTTTTTCCCTCTTTAGGAGGTTTTTTTCCCCCGGCTTGTATATACGCCTATTGCCCTAATGGGCTACTTATCTTTGTACATTCTCTAGTAATTCATTCAGTCTTGTGTGTTGTGCTCCAAGCTTCTTCTTCTTCCTTGTGTTGTTCGCGTGCTTCCGCAGACGTCTAACTCCAACATGATCCACCAGATGTGCCTGAGGCCTCTGATGCCATGATGGTAGAGAACTGAATAGAATGATAATGGAGTTAGAAGAGACCAAACACCAACAAATAAGTGTATCAAGTAGTAAATTGACCACTGTATAGTTGACTAAACCAAAAATCTGGAAAAAATTTGTTAGGGTATCCTCTACAAAATGAGCATATGACCAATGTCAAAAATATCATAAAACTGCAAGTACTGACATGTTTACTTGCATAGTGAATCACTAACTCCATTGCATATAATCAGTTATCCAATAGAAGACAACTAGGATTATCGAGCACCTATGAACAACTATCATACATCTCCTATGGTGAGGCTACGTAAGTCTTCCACCTGGATCACTGAAGAGACCCCTACATTTGGGTGTCTCTCAGTTAAGAAAACCTCACCACGACCCTCTTTATAAATGTAAAAGGCTTTAAGCAAAAAAATATAACCGCTATATCAATGACCACATGGACGTACATAAGCGGTATCAAAAGAAGTGTACATGGTGTGTATGTGCTCAATATATGCAGTAAAATGAAAATAAAAGGTTGAATGCATAGCCCAAAAACTAGCCAATAACACCTGCAAGTGTCTGTCAAATCTGATGTTTTAGGCTCAATAACTTGCATAAATTTGCAGTGATTGCTCCCACCAAAACTCAAAACCTTTCAAGAAACATGTAGTTTTACGAGTGTGGCTGAAAATATAGCCCCAATGGTTGATATTAATTGTGGTAGAAGTACAAAGAACACTCTTCTTGATGTTCTTGGGCCTGTGCGAAGAGAACTATGTGCGAAAGTACTCCAAAATGGCTCCAAAAGACACCCCAAAAATGCTTCAAAAGTAGGCTTTGAGGGCAAAGAATGAAGCTTTGAGGGACCAAAACATCTTCAAGGTAATGTCAACCTTAGTCTTTTCCCTTCTTCAGACACCACAAGAGTGTAGCTTAGTGGCAAGATATTGCCATGGTTAAGTGTGCTCTGGGGGGAACAGTACCGGGATGGGTGACCTCCCGGGTGAAAGAACTTGGAGAAGCTTGTGAACGTAGAAAAGTGCGTTTCGAAGCGACGAAGTTTGGTCAAGCCAACTGGCACAACACCAGCCCTTGAGCTTATGGAGACTCAAATAGACCTTATAGGCATGCGATAAGTGCAAAGAAATGCACTATGTACTTTGGAGCATCAAGGAGAATGAGTCGATACAAAACAGATAGGTTCGTGGGTCGATTAGCTCAAAAAACTTACTATCTATGGAAGAGACAATGAAATTCAAATGCCCATAGCGACCAACGTGATTACAATTAGAAAAAATCCATTTATGGGAGTGATACACAGAGGGTTGAGTGTATATAATGCACAAAAGTATAAGGAATACGCAAAATATGCTATAGGAATGAATGCGACATTCACCGGTGGTACTTCCTATTTTTTAGGAATATGCAGAGATTGACCCCGAGACAGAAAAACTCAGATTTCTCCCAATCTACAAAACCAAATGCTATGAAAATTTATAAGCATAAACTAGACACTAATTTCTTTCCAATGAGCTATCTTGGACTCAATTTTGAGCTCTGAGGAGAGAGCAGCATCCTCTGCAAGATTACTGTTGGTGAAGAAGATGATGCAGAGAATTGAAGGAGCAAGACAATGATGGTCACAAGTGTATGTATATTGCTTCCATGTAATGTACAAGTGATTTCAAGTCTTTATATAGACTCTAGGAGTGTTCCACGACTTCTACAAGTGGAATTTGAATTCAAATGAAGGTGGGAATGGTTGTTGGAGGGAATCAATTCACTTTCCTACAATCTAGGAAAAGTGAAGATCTAGTTTGATCTACTTTTAGGTGATTTGATTGCTTGATTGAATGCAACTTGAACCACCAAAAATTCCTGGGATTTTGGCTCTATCTTTCTACCTTTACATGTGTAAAGCTCAAGGCTTTTACAATGGTAAATGAACCATCAAAAATCTCTCAAAAAAATACAATAAATGAGCATAAGAAAAAGAACTCTCCAACGAATATTCTTTCGGCGCGATAGCCTTTGATGTAGATCAAATCCACCTCAAGCATAGTGTAAGCTTGATGTTCCAACACCGAGAAGTACTGGGAACCTCTATATTCCTTCCTTGAGGTCCTCCCTTACACGTAGCCAACGGTGTTAAAAGTGACTTCGGTGACTTTGGTGACTCGGATGACAAGGTATGCCAAGGCCTATGCCTTGGCCGCCACCTTAGTCAAAAGCCTTGGGGAGGTGCACACTTTGCTCTCACAAAAGGCACAAAGGTTTTTGCATCAAACTGCTCTGATACCAGTGAAGTGATTTGATGGTGATGCACCGTAGTGCGCTCTCCTTCATGAGTGCTACATGACGATATCCTCGGAGTAGAAAATTGAGCTCCTAGGGCCGTGCACAGTACTCAGCACAGAGGCTACAGAATACACAGCAAAAACACAATACACAGGGAGCACGAAGATAGACTTCTTAGATCTTACAAATGCAATCGAACATTACAGTCTGTGACTGACCAGGCCATTATCTGATTTATTAAATAACATATACAAAGAAGTGTCCATATATATGAGTTGAGGACATGGGATTCATTAGAGTCTGCATACATATTCCATAACATATACATGGAATATTGGTTACCAACCATTTAGGCATAGTTTTTGCCTCCTCTATATCAGCATTCTCATCAAGTGCATCATGTAAATCTACAGAAATGGAATGGTTGGCATCATCATGTGATACAATTATTAGGAAACGTATCTAGTCCTCTTTTCAACAGTACATTCAAGATCCCATGTTCTAGAAATAGATGCACCCTTTGATTCTCTCACACTTGCAAGGGCACTCAATCTATCAAAATTTCAATGGATAATCTAATACTAGACATGTGCCTATGTCCACATCTATAGAGCCTAAGGTTGAAAAACTAGCCACTAAGGGCACAATACCTCCTCCTAGGGTGTTGAGTTGACTCCCCAGTTACCCTTAGGGAGTCGAGAAGGAGACATTGCATGTACAAAACCTATTGTGCTCTCTCATACACCATTGGAACCGATTGCACTAGATGTTTCAATGGTTGAACCAAACCAATAACGTAGGCTCAAAGATTTGCCTCCAGACAATGGGAATAATAGGATTTTGACTCCAACATCCCAAATGTTGATGATTCATGGAAAGATCATCTATGAGAAAAATTATAAGAATTGAACCGAAAGAAAAGTAGAAAAACTGCCCTTTATAGAACTTGAAGAAGGTGCAAGAAAAAACATGATGAAGTTGGATGTCTAGAGCATTAGATCTATTAGTGAGGAAATCTTTGATTGCAAGAACACTAGTCTCAATACCTTAGGCAAGTATTTAGGGTTGTACGAGGATATCGTTTAGCTCTCTCACCATTTGTGATTTTGAAAAGACCATCAACTATGAGCTTTTATTGGGATGAAATTTCCTAAGAAAATTACAAGTAGTCCAAGATTGGGGTGGAAATGCATTCTATCCAAAACACCAAGGCATGATCATAAACATTGATTTAGTCTCCGACTCACATAGAGACATGTCGCCACTCCAATAGAAAGCTATCCACCACAACATTGATGAGTAAGCAAAGGATGAGTCCTCTTGTGAATTTGAATGGGAGAAAGAAGATTGGATGCACTAGGATACTCATTTATGGATGTGCAAAGTTGCTCAAGAGGGAGATGCATGATGTAGAAGAAAAAAAACTTTAAAGTGGAAAGAATGTAAGTTTGATAGGTCAATTGAAGATCCCGCCAAAAATCCCATGAGGTTTCCTAGTGAAGTGCTTGAACCCTTTGATTGGGCGAAGATTCCAGCAACATTGGATGTGAAAATTAATGGACAGGCTTTGACAACATGTCAAGATGAAAGAGGATATGAATTATTCAATGCAACGTTAGTAAACAATGAAGAGGGATTCATAGACCCACGAATACCTAAGTTATAATGATGTGAAGGAAGTGAAAGAAGTGGTGAAGAGAAAACGAGAGATTATAGCATGGAAGAAAGGGTGCAAGGAGCTTACAGATGTGGTAGATGGTCCTTACGAATCTGACATAGATTACCTCACCAAAGGTGCGTCTAGATTCTAGGCATGCTCAACAATATTACCTCACCAAAGGTGCGTCTAGATTCTAGGCATGCGCAACAATCAATTACATATTGTGAAGAGGTTTTATTATCTGCAAGAAGCTAGGTCCAAGACCTCAAAATATGATAAAGCGGATAATGAATCTGTTTTTGAGGTTCCAAACACTTAAAGAAATATACGATAGAGGAAAGAAAAATTCTAATTGAGATGCCAGACGGAGAGGCAATCCTTGGGCAATGTTATGTTAAAAAGGAGACTACTATAAATTAGTAGTTGCCCATGAGAATGGAAAAGATCTATGCACCCAGATTGTCAATGATCTCTTTGAATTAAAAGAAGAATTGGAATTGATTAACTTGCTTCGAGAATATAGAGGTGGTTTTTCATGGTCATACAAAGATTCCAAGGGTGAGGATCGTACATATGCATACAATCATGCCACACGTTACATAATCATATGCACACACATATCTATATATGCGCACGCGTGCACACACACACACACACACACACACACATATATATATATATATATATATATATATATATATATATATATATATATATATATATATATATATATATATATATATATATACATACATACTAAAATTCTTTATCTAGGTGCAAATGGTATGCAAGGAGAAGTAAATAGATGACTCCATACGAAGTGATAGTTGGAAACTCAGTGCAATACAAATCATATAAGCAATACACATAAGTTCTCCATGTTTTTTCCTCCAAAAATAGTGGAGAAGCAAACTCCCATGTGAAGGAATACACTAAAAGGTAGAGTAAATGACTCTAGAGAGAATCAATCATATTCATTTCTTGTGATGTTCATTGACTAGATGAGATGATCTAGTTATTGACATTAGTGAGATTGAGAGTAGAGTTATGGCTAAGAGATGTTTTCTAAACACCTCTTCTCTCTAAAGGAAAACATACTCTATTCTTCTCTAAAGAAGAAATCATATTTTCCTTTCATTTTTCTCTTTGAAAGGATTGGAGCTAAAGTGAGCTATGTAAGCTAAAGTGAGATCTCTCCTCAATCTCTGAACTAATTCCCACTTTCTCCTTTCCTTAAAAGAGAGATTTTTTAATTGATTTGCTCCTCTCTTCCATCCTAATACATAATCCCTCATTACATGCATTCCTATGAAAATGGAGAACAAATCTCCCATAAATAATGAAGGTTTATGTGGTGAAGAGTGGAGAAAATAATTTTCTTCTAATGGTTAAAGCCCTTTGCAAAACGATCAGATACCATAACAAATAGATGTGTATCCATACTGAAGAAACTATCTTTGCCAACCATCCTCTGTGTATGGACCCTTATGATCCATTCATACTGCTAGAATTATCCTTCTTGAAAACTATAAATTGAGTATGTGATATCAATGATGATAAAATCACCCATCACATCCTCTACTGGAAGAATAAATCTTCCCCAAAGTATGAAGGATAACTCCCAATCCTAAGGAGATGTCTACTAAGAACTCTCTTATGATCTAGTGAGTTATGCCTCCCATGAATGATGAGTTCTTTTCTCCTTGGCCATAGAAGAAGAGTGCATAAAGGGAAGTTGTTCCCACTGTCCTATACTATTGGAAGCTTCTTCTGATTCATGGTGTCATAGCTATTAGATGCACCTTTTTCATAGCATAATCATTAAGGCTCTCATAGTCCTTCTTTTGCATCAGATTGGTATGGTATGGTGGCCTCTAGTCTCTATGATGATAATGAAAGTGTTTCTTTTGATAAAGCATATAATTCCAAAATTTGGATGGCTGATATGCAATCAGAATATGATGGTATTATGAAGAATGTACCTAGTGTTTATATGATTCGCCTCTTGGCAAAATGGCCACTGGCCCTAAATGGGTATACAAGCTGAATGTAAACCTGATGGAATAGTTGATAGGTACAAAGCTAGGCTTGTTGCAAAAGGTTATGGTCAAGAAAGAGGCATTGATTTTGATGAGACCTTTGCACCCACATGTTGAATGACTACCATTCATAGAATTTGTGCACTTGTGGCCCATCATAGTTGGAATGTACATCAATTAGATATTAAAACTGCATTTTTGAATGGTGACTTACATTAAGAAGTGTATGTTTTTCAGCCCTATGGTTTTGTGTAGAAAGGGCATGAAAGCAAAGTATGCAGGTTGAAAAAGGCATTGTATGGTTTGAAGCAAGCATCACATACTTGATATGAAAAGATACATGCCTCCTTGATTGCACATGGTTTTGAGAAGAGTCCAACAGAGAAAACCTTATATGTTAAGCGTGCAAATGATGTGCTTCTTATCATTGTTATCTATGTTGATGGCATGCTTCTCATTGGTCCTAATGAGCAGCATATTGCTGATTTTAAGATTGGTATCACACATTCTCTTAGTTCTTCTAAGATTAATCTTAGAGAAGAAGATGTTGTATGTGTCCAAAGATCTATGATGCAGAAGGACTCAATCATGGAAGAACAGGCTCAAAGGCAAGTGGATCTCTCTTCTTTTTCAAAGATTAATGTAGCCACAATAGTTCAACCACAGAGGCAAGCGAAGTAGTCCAAGACAACCGCTATATCAAATAGACAAACAAAATTCAAGAAGAAAGTAGTTCCGAGCATGAATCAAATCTAGGTATGAAAGAGAGAGCAATCAATCACACTATTGCAGTCAAACTCATTATCAAAGAAGTAGAGGATAAATCCAAGGCAACAAATAGTAGAACAATGAAGATATCTATCTCAAAGAGTACTCCAAATTTGGATATCGAAGCGGTTGATGAAGGCCTACCATGATAACATACAAATTTGGGTGCATAAGGAATTAGCTACAGCTCAACAAGGGTGGTTACACATGTGGGTGCCCAAGGAACTCTTACATACACAAAACTGTATGCTCTCCCTCACGAGAAAAGTCTCAACACAAAAGCCAAGGAGAGGTAAGGGTCTGAACCAAGCATAGAGATCAAAAGACGATCAACTCACCTCTTGAGCAATAATAAGAAGATAATCAACAATGGTATGGGTTCAGAATCCAAAAGCACCAGTAGCCCCCATAGAACCAAAGAGCCAACCACGAGGGATACAAAATGTAGGAAACCAGCCAAAGATGAAGATTCCACAAGTGATCTATATGCGGCCAAACACTATTCTAAAATGGATCCCTATAAGGAGGAATGATCAATTGTCAGTCAACCATCAATTGATTGCATTGTTTGGAGATCCAATTGATACCTCTAAACAAAGATTGCATCAATGTCTTCAAGTAACATCGGAGGCCTTGGCATGCAAAAACAATGTACTCTTGGCATAACCCCATCTTTTGCACCATGCAAGTCATGCATTTCCACATTATGCATTAATATAGGGCCACATTACAAGGTCGTGCATAGACACATTTGAGAATCCTATGCACATGAGACACATTTAACATATGTAAACTATTTTATTGATACTAACCTCTCTCTTCTTGTTTTGTGATATTGTTCCAAAAAATAAAAACAAAAAAGAGAAAAAAAAGGGATAGGACTATGCGCTTGAAGAATCTCATCAGTGAACTATCAACAAGGACATCCATCAACAATGAAAGACAAGTCAATGGTCAATCACCATGATGGGAGTACAAGACGAAGAGATGAACATCAACCGACCTTTCACCATGGTAAGAATCCCCTAGCTTGGCAACACTATAACAATGATAGATTAGGAAACCTCTTTGTCAGCATACCCTTGAGTGCTCAACTCAAGACCCATTTTTTTGCACCATACTTCTTACGATGCATTCCCCAAGTAAGCATGCATAGGACCACATTACAAGGCCATGCACAAGGCACATATTTTCTTCAACTCATGCACCAACTCACTTACCCATGGGTTATGAGTACTTGGCATGATAACTATGACACCCATGTTTGAAAGATCGAGAGGACATCAAAGTTACAAATTTTATCAGTACCTATGAAGCAATTCACAGCCGATAGTTGCTCAAAATCAACATTGACAACGTCTTTTGAGTAAGTAGACATTTTTTGAAGCTCACAAATACACCGTCATGCTAGAATCCAAGATAGAAGTACATACAAAGGGATTAAAACTTGCAAAGGCTAGCAGTGACAAAATGAAGAACATGACAACTAACCTTGCTACATTAGGAAGACAAACTGCTCTAGTTGATACATGATGGACACTACCTCTCAAAGTACTACATGGAACACCCAATCCAACAAGGGTATGTCAGGGATGATAGACTCGAGACGGCGGGGAGTGTTGGCACTCAAGGTCAAGCACAAGGTGCAGGAACACATGAAAGAAGTATACACACAAGAAGAGGGAGCATGTAGGGAGCTCCAAGAAGTATATGACCCTATAAAAACAGTGATTTTGAGCACTAGAGACAATTCTAAATATCATTTCACAATTTTGAAACTTCATTTTCTTCAAGCCAATGAGTCTTTGAGCTTGAGGATTATTAGAAGTATCTACATACCAATTTTCATGATTTTTAGACTCCATTTGAGCCCTCAAATAAGCCCCGAAACCTAATTTTTAACTAGGCCAAACACTAGGTCTAAAAAAGGCCAAAACTAGTTTAAAAACTATAAAAAGAGCTAGAGAGCTCATTTTTGGGGCTGGAGAGTTAGTTGAGGAGAACATTTTTAAGGTCAACAAGTTAGAGAGAGATCTTTTTAAAGAGTGTAATCAAGTTATTGAGAATCAAAGCTTCCATTGTTCCTATCTTTGTTATCTAGCCTTGTGTGCATGTGTGGGTGCATGTGTGTGTGCATGCATGTATGTGTTTGTCACTCACATTTGCTTGCCAAGATTGCTCATGATCTTCGTGGATTGACAAGTAAAGGAGGCGGTGCTCACGCTTGGGCTACAACACCCATCTTACATGCTGGTAGATTTTTAGCCAAAATCAAAAATTGTTTGAAGCACAAAAACACTTCGAACTTGTCTTAAAGTGGATACACCCATGCATGCCTGGAAAAATCATCAATAAAATTCATGAAGTAAAGGTAGTTCCCAAAAGAAGGTGTTTGAATAGGACTACAAACATCACTATGAACAAGCTGCAATTTCTTAGTAGCTCGAATTGAACCATGTTTTGGGAAGGAGGAACATTGCATTTCACCCAAAATATAGTCTTCACAAACATGTCTACCAGGTGCCTCAACTTTGGGCAAAGAGGACACCGTTTTAGATTTCTACATGCATAACAAACTAGCAAAATTTAGATGACCAAAGTGTGCATGCCAAAGCTTTGCATCTAATATAGCCTAGGAATCTTGAACTGCAGATGTTGAATCATTCATAGAATTTGCATAATCTATGAGCTTATATATCCCATGACATAAAAGTCCAAAAGCAATAATGATATTGCCATTTGAGAGATCATAAACTATACATCTATCATCAATAAATTTCACAACCAAGCTGATCTTGGCTAATGTTGAAACTGATAAGAGATTTTTCTTGATCCCTGGCATAAGTAAAGCATCTGACAATGTAAAAGAACTACCATCTGGACCTATTCTACCTAGAGTGATCTTCCTGCGACAAAAAAAAAAAGACTAACTCCTCAAATGTTAAGGAATTTGGATTGTCTTTCATCATCAATCAAAGGGTAGAAGCAAAACTCTTATATGAATCTGGAAGACCATTCAAAATAGTTTGCACAAGTGAACTGTCAGGCAAGACTTCATCAATAGAAATTAATTGCTCCTTCAAATCTTTGATCTTTATCAAAAAACTATCCATGGAATCTCCTTCATCCGCTCACTCTCCAATTGTTTTTGGAGGTAAGCAACATGAGCTGCATTCCTTGCCTAGTATAAAGTGGTAAGTGCATCCCAATCATCCTTTGTTGTTCTACAAGAATGAATGTGAGAAATAATGGCATGTTTGATAGAAAAGGCTATCAATGCATGTGCCTAAGCATCTCTTCCATCCCAATAAAGTTTTTGTGTAGTAGGTGTAGTAGGAACCATAACACAAATAGGAACCTGAAGAATATCACCATCTTCAATTGCCATCTGTATCAACTTCAATAACTATATTTGCAGGTGTAATAGGATGTTTTTCAACACCCTACACAATATTCCACAATCTTTTTGCAACCAATACATGATGTATCATATAAGCCCATAATGGGTAATTGGTACTATCCAACTTCTCACCAACAACTGACATACAGAATACATCACTGCTTTCAGCCATGGCCACTAACTAAAATACCTTGATGGTGAAAAATGATTGTATCTCAAAAAGTTGAACAAAACTACCATGTCGAGTTTTGCTAAACATGTAGTAGAGTTTGAGGAGCATATACTGACAAACTGAAACCTGTATATATCTTTGGCACAAAAAGAACAAATTGCATGCAGAGGCACTATGATATTGCATTTGAAATCCTAATTGCCCTGAGCATGCTCACCAAATTTTGTGTGATTCTGAGGCTGCGACCGGAGGGGTGTCGACGATGCCCTAGATGAAGTGACAACTTTCTCTAATACCAATTGTTGGAGATTTAGGTCTACGAAAGAATGCGAACAACACAAGGAAGAAGAAGAAGCTTGGAGCACAACACACAATACCGAATGTATTACCAGGAGAATATACAAAGATAAGAAACTTGTTAGGTTTATAGGCGTATATACAAGCCAGGGGGGGAAGCTCTTAAAGAGGGAAGAAAGTGCCCTAGCAGTCCTAATGTGTTCACACACATCACTACCTAAATATATCAACAATCATTTGTATCTGGACCATAGAATCTATATCCTTTTCTTTCAATTGCATAACCATTAAAGATAGCTTTAATGGCTTTAACATCAAGATTACCATGATCCTTCTCAATGTGAACATAAGTTGGGGAACCAAAAACTTTAAAGTAACTCACATTGAGTTTCTTCCCATAATAAGCTTCATAAGGTGTAATGACCCGATTTTTAATGAGAAGAAGAAAGCATCAGGTAATAGTGCTAAATATTATCCAAAACCTAAATCTTAAAAGGTAGATTCATATGCATATGTTACTATTGAAGAAGTAGCTTTTGATGAGGAAGCATTAAATGCAATCTTAGATAATCTTTGGATTTTTCATTATGGAGCTACTAAGCATATGACCGATTGTAGTGAGGTATTTTCTTCTCTTACTAACTCTTAGGTAGAAGAGTGCCCATTGCAGGTGGTCATGATTTGGATGTTGTAGATGTTGGAGAAGTCAACCTAAAGTCCATAGCATGTGGAAATTTCACAATTTCCAATGGTCTTTATATTCCAGACATGAAGAAGAATTTGATGGCTATCCCTTCTTTCTTATCATTGGTTATAAAGTTGTTTTCAAGGAAGATTCATGTTAGATCCTCTCACCAAATGAGGAGCATTGTCTACTTCAAGGTGAAATAAGAAGTGGCATGTTTGTATTATCCAAAATTATTCATGTTAATGTTGTTAGGTCTACCATACCTAAGGAGAACATGAAGTTATGGCATGCTAGATTTGGTCATATCAGTTACAAAGCTCTCAAGCACATCATGCTATGGTGGAGAGTTTTCCTACTTTTGCTCTACCAGATGATACAGAGTCATATGAAGGATGTCATGAAGGAAAGCTTCATAAATTTCCTTTCAAGAAGCATGGGTACATCATGGCCACGAGGAAGTTGTAGATCATACATTCAAATGTGAATGGTCCAATGACAACAAATTCTATTCAAGGTTTTAGGTCCTTTGTTACTTTTATTGATGATTTCTCAAGATATTCATGGATTTATGGTCTTAAAGTGAAGTCAGAGGTTTTTCCTACTTTTAAGAAATTATTAGCTATGGTTGAAAATGAAAGTCAATCAAAGATCCAGATTTTGAGATGTGATAGAGGAGGAGAGTACATGACTAAAGACCTTAGGTTTTTTCTTGAAGAAAAAGGTATCTCTCATCAACTCACTATTGCTCACATTCCATAATAGAATGGTGCTGCATAGAGAAATAATAGGGTACTTGTTGAGATGATGCATGGTATGATGTCATTGAAAAATCTTTCTCCCAAGTTTTGGTTTGATGCAATACATACATCTAATCACAATTTGAATAGGTCTTCCACAAAGGTACCTAAATACAAATGGTGTAATATAAAACGGAAATATAAAGAAAATGGAATGGAAATAGAGTGATTCCAAGATACAAAAGGGAGGTGCACTCTCATACTCTCAACACAAAGTGAAGCCATGTACCACTCAAGTAGAGAAAGATGTGCTTAACTTCCTTCCAATGCTTGATACCTAGGCAATGCATAAACCTTCTCATCTAAAAGGCAACAAACTCAATATTAGGCTGAGATATGCATAAACAAATCAAGCATCCAACAGCCTGCTGATAGAGAACAAAATCAAATGCATCTCTAGCATAATGAAGACTCAATTGTAAACCTCTTTCCAAAGGAGTGTCAATAGCTTTGCAATCTTCAAATCTAAAGAACTACAATAATGTTTCAATATATTTTGTTTGACACAAAGCTATTCCCCCATCAACTTGCATAAACATAATGCCCAAATAATGATGCAAATCCCCCAAATCTGACATCTCAAAGAGGCATGCAAATCATCCTTCATTCACCAATATGCTTCTCATTAAGACCAATGAGAAGCATGTCATCAACATATAAAAGGATGATCAGAAGTACATCATCTACATGCTTCACATATAAGGTGCTCTCAATTGGACTATTCTCAAAACCATGTGCAATCAGTTAGGCATGTATTTTTTCATACCAAGCATGTGGTGCTTGCTTCAAAACATATAATGCCTTTTTAAGCTTACACATTTTGTTTCCATGCCCTTTCTGCAAAAAACCATGGGTTTGAAATACATACACTTCTTCATGTAAGTCACCATTCAAAATGCAATTTTAATGTCCAAACTCGTATGCATTCCAACCATGATGAGGTGCAAGTGCACAAATGCTACAAACAGTGGTCCTTTGACATGTGGGAGCAAAGGTCATAAAAATCAATGCCTCTCTCTTGAGCATAACCTTTGGGAACAATCCTAACATTATACCTTTCAACTATTCCATCATGCTTACGTTTCAACTTGTATACCCACTTAGTCCCAATGGTCCTTTTTTTAGGAGGAAAATCACATAAAGAACATGTACCATTCTTCATAATAGCATCATATTCTGATTGCATAGCAGCCCTCACATCGACAAGTGCATCATGTAAATTTGCATCAAAAACGAAATCATCTGCATCATCATGCAGAACCTATAAAGGTTGAGAAATATGTTTGGCACAAAAGGACAAAATTGCTTGTACAATTGCTGCAATAGTTCATTCAAAGGCTGAGCTCACATAAAAATTCTTGTGCCACGAAACAATTCACATCATTCAATTCATGTAATTCAATTGAATGCACATCATTCGATCCACATAATTCAATTGAAGCCACATCATTCATAGAGAATTCGATACATAGATAATATAAATAGATAGATAGATAGATTTATATATATATATATATATATATATATATATATATATATATATATATATATATATATATATATATATATATATATATATATATATATATATATATATATATATAGAGAGAGAGAGAGAGAGAGAGAGATAGATAGATAGATAGATAGATAGATAGATAGATAGATAGATAGATAGATAGATGCATATTGCATAAAAATAAATAAATGGATAAATAAATAGAATGATGGATATATGGATAGTATTAGATAGATTGATTGCTTGATTGATAGATGCATAGATAAATATAAAGATAATGGACATAATCGACATCATAACATTTTAATTTACATTCATTATAATCACTTTGGGTAAAAATCCATCATAAATAGCTAGTTCTAGTGCAAACTTGAACTTATAAACCCCATTTTTATTGATGGACTAACTATCTAAATCTACGTATTCTAAAATTTTAAAATTAAGCATCGTAATGGTATGTCTGCTGACTTTTATTAAATGGTGCAGGTTAAGTCGATATGCATCTAGTGCAATCCACCAATACTTTTGATTCCACACGTTCCTTGTTGATATCTTGATATATCAAAGGCTTTGTAAGTTTTTTTTTTCCAAATATGTTGCTCTCCCAAAGTTATACAATCCAATGTAAACACAATCTTCTTCAAAATGCAACAATATGTTGTCTAGACAGAGATCATTATGCGATATACTACAAGTGTGCAAAAATGAGACTATCTACAACATTCCATTGATTAGCATCCAAACATTTAGCTTCACTCAAGCTATATCACCCTTTGTGTCTTTGATGCTTCTACTATGTGGTACCTTTAACAACTCTTTCTTCATTTTTCTCAAGCCACATTCAAGCATACCACCATTCGATAGTTTGAAAATAAGGTGTGGGCTTTTAATATGGTGTCTAACAAGTGCAAGTGGGTTGATGATGCCACTATGGGTAATAGGAAAATTTGTGGCATCAATCTTTGCTTCATTCTCTCTTGTCTGCATGTCACCACCATGTAATTGAATAATTTATCTACAAAAATATCATTGCAAAACCCCGAGTGGCTTATTTTAACTTTATGGACCATATCATGTTGTCCTTCCCCCATGAGGGTTGCATCTAAAAATGAATAGATGAATATGGGAGCAAACATAGGCTATTCGATGTTTAATCACCTATGTTCACATGCATTCTATACATGCTCAGGGCTTCGCTACTACTACTAGTCTCTCTACCCCTTCGATAGTATTCGGCCTCACTCTCTTTCCTCTCTTCATAGTCTGGTACTGCAAATCATCAAATCTAATTTTTTCTATGAATATTGGTTGTGTTGTCATGTACCAATGCTAAGGATTTTGTTACTTTTACTATTTGTCCAAAAATTCGAGTGAGCTCTGTTGGTGCAAGTCAACCACCAATTGATGTTTTGGATGAAGGATTGAAGTCAAAGATTGAAGTAAAGATTAATCTATGAAGCTTGAAGATAATGCACATTCAGGAAATAAAGACTTGTATACATATGTAAATTAATTTGTAGTTAGCTCACTTATACCTTTTGTATGGTTATGAGCTTGTAAATATATGCCTATATATACAAGTAAAAAGACAGGGCAAATATGAGAGAGCATGAGATGAGAAGAATTAGAAGTCATTAGACACTTTAGAAGTGAGGAAGATCCCTCTCTCATCAAGATGTAAAATTTTTCAGAGAACAAGAAAAATTGCACCCGATCTTTTGTTTAGCACTCCTTCTGTGTTTAGTCTTTTGTGGAATGCTTTTGTACAGGTCTAATTCTATAGTTGACTGACCTCTATACAAATTTTTAGATTCTAATTGTGATCAGGTTGAGAGAATTTAGAGTAGGAACATTTATATGTGTAAATGTGAAGAAGTGAAGTTGCAACAGGTACAAACTTTGATGCTAATGTTTTGGTCAGTTCTCCTTCCATAGTGTAAAGGTTTGAGCAAACAAGCACTCATTCTTTAATCTGGAAGGTAAGCTACCTATGGATAAAAGCATTTGAATAAACGGGTTGTAGCTTGAGAGAACCATGCTTTAGAAGTTACAGGTGTCAAAGTTGATTGTAGAAAAGTATAGTTTTAGACATAGGTGAATTGTGAAGTTCATTTCTCAAGATCTATTGAGTCTTTTGAGATGATTTAAATTGGAAAAGGTTTGAAATCTATAGAAGACACTTTTGCAAAGCCTTATCAAAAACTTTACACATTTGATCAGTCAATGAGTGAATTCTGTGCAGCAGACTTTCTGAGTATTAATTCTCTTCACAGTTTGTTCAAGATTTTGATAATCTAGTATTGATCCTCCAGATTGGTAAAGGTTTTGAGTTGTTCTTGATATAGAGGTGCTATAACATCAAGGATAGCTTGTTCTTTTGGAGATTAACACTCTCCATCAGTGGTATCCGAGCAAGAATCATCAAAATAGAAGAAATGAGGACCCCGAATGTTGCAGTCATATAGAAATCAACATTTGAAGGTTCAAAAGGTGAAAACCTTAAGGGAAAGCTTGAGAAGGAGGCCTGAAGCTATCAAGAAGATCAAAAGCAACTTCATTCAAAGTAAAGGTACACTTATTCCTCATAAAGCTTGAAGAATTTAATACACAGGTGAAGAAAGGATGAGAGATTCTCTTCAAATAGAGAAATTGGATAGAGAAAACTATCCAACATGGTCAATGAGGATGGAAGCTCATCTCATGAGCAAAGATTTGATAGGTTACATTACAGGTGAAGAAGAAAAACCACAATTCAGAGATCCTAGTTTTATAACTAGGGATGAACTTTCAGATTTAAAGACTTGGATGAAGAAAGATGCTCAAGCAAGGTGCATTATCTACATGGGAGTCAATGACTACTTGCTACCTCATATTAGAGGTCTTGAAAGTGCAAGTGATATATGGAATGCTTTGGAGGAGCATTTCCAAAACACTACAAAGTCAAGGAAGGCATCCTTGTGGGCAAAATTTACCACATTCAAGAAGAAGGCCTCTCAATCCATTTCTGATTATGTAACAAGGATGAAGGACATTGCAGATGTGTTAGGAGCAATTGATGAAGATATAGAGGAGGATAAATTGGTAAGGCAAATCCTCATAGGTTTGAGAGGAGATGAGAAATGGAAGCCATTCATTTTTTCTACTGAATTGTCGCTAGATCATTTCACTCCTGATTTAAATCAGTTGCTAGGATACATGCCAACTTTTGAGTAGGATGTCAAAGGTGATGGTGATAAGAGTGCAGGTCAAACAATGTATTCAAAGGATAAGAAGAAGAATAGCAAAGGCAAGCAACAAGAAAATGAAGAAGAAGGAACAACTAGCCAAGCTAACTTCCTAAGAGGAAGAGGAGGTGGAAAAGGTAGAGGAAGAGGAAGAAGCAATAAGGATGGAGCCAAAGCTTGCTAGATTTGTGGTAAGACAAATCACTTAGCTCATGATTGTTGGCATAATAATCAGAATAATGGAGGATATAATCAAAATTTTAATTCAAGAGGAAGAGGTGGCAGAAATCAAAGAGGTAATTTCAGAGGTAGAGGTAGTAGAGGTTACTTTGGAAGAAATGCAGGTAGAGGATTCCAAATTCAATCCTACAACAATACCTACTATAATTATGCTTCAAAACAGAAGGAGGATTCAACCTTGATTATGAATGCAACTTGTGAAAGGCAAAGTGAAGACCAAAGAGTTTTCTACATTGACTCAGGGTGTAGCAATCACTTGAGTGGTAACATAGCTTTGATGACTGATTTGGAGAATAAGGTATCTAATCATGTAGTTCAAACAGGTGACAATGCAAAGCACAATGTGAAGTCAATTGGATCAGTGAAGGTCGAGGATGGAAGTACTCTTCTGAGTAAGGTCTTGTATGTTCCTACAATTCCAAAGAATCTGATGTGTGGGACAAATTGTTGAAAAAGGTTATGAAGTAAGGTTCACTAATGATGGAGTTTTTGTGGAAGACCCTAGCAATGGGTATAAACAAATTGTTTCAGGGAAGAAAGAAGGGAGACTCTTTACATTGAAAATTCAAGGTAATGTTGGTCATGCCTTGTTCACTTATGGAGGACATAAGATCTCTGAGTTAGATCTTTGGCACAAAAGGCTTGGACATTTCAATGAAAGAGGTATTAAGGATATGATTAACAATGGTTTAGTGCTTGGATTGCCTAATGTTGTAGGTCAACATATGACATACAAATGTGAGGCATGTCAATTAGGTAAGGCTCATAAGCAATCATATTCTAAGCATGGAGTTATGTATTCAGAGAAGCTTGAGTTGGTACACAGATGTGTGGGGACCATCAAAGGATTTTAGTATAAATGGTTCAAGATATTATGTGATTTATGTTGATGATGCATCCAGGTGGATCACTATCTATGTGATCAAAGATAAATTAGAGGTATTTAATACATTCAAACATTATCATGTGTATGAAAAAAGATTACAGGTCAAAAGTTGAAGAGACTATGGTCAGATGGAGGGGGAGAGTATTTCTCTAATGAGTTCAGTGATTACTTATGGAATGCAGGTATAAAAAGGGAAGTTACTTTCAGTTACTCTCTTCAACAAAATGGTGTAGAAAAAGGAGAAATGGAACTCTTGTTGAGTTTGCAAGATCAATGATGAAGGAGAAAAATTGTCCAAATTATTTGTGGGCTGAGGCTGTAAATACAGCTACATATTTGGTCAATAGGTTACCATGTACAGCTTTGCACGGTATGACACCATATGAAGCTTGGTGGGGTAAGAGACCTACCTTAGATCATTGCAAAGTATTTGGATGTTTGGCTTATGCATATGTGCCATCTCAGTTGAGGCATAAATTGGAACCTAAAGCTGAAAAGTATGTGTTCATTGGATATGATGATAAGCAGATGGGATATAGGTTATGGAGTCCATCCACAAAGAAATTTCTTGTATCAAAGGATGTTACATTTTATTAGCAAGGTACTTGGTATGCAGGTACAAGCAATATTCATGCAGGTGATGAAGAATTTGTGCATCAGAAGAAAGGTAAATCAAAGGTTCAGATAATTGATGAAGAAGAGAACAATGAAGTACAGTTTGAAGTTGAAGAAGTGCCAAGCTTTGATCCAGAATGTGATGAACCAAAAACTTCAAGAAGTGGAGAACTCAGAAGGTCATCAAGACACAAATGGCAACCTACAAAGTATAGCTATGATACTTCTTTTTTGACTACTAAGTATTATGCTTACATGATGAAAGCAGATGAAGACCCTTCTACATATGAAGAGGCAAAAGGTAAGGAAAATTGGGAGAAAGCTATGCAAGAAGAATATGATGCATTGATGGAAAATCAGACATGGGATTTGGTTCCTAAACCAAATAGTCAGAAGATCATTGGATGCAAATGGGTCTACAAGACAAAGAGGCATGAAGATGGAAGTGTGTCTAGGTATAAAGCTAGACTTGTTGTGAAAGGGTTTGCTCAGACATATGGTATAGATTATGATGAGACCTATACTCCTGTGGCAAAGATGACAACCATCAGAACACTCATAGCAATTGTTTCATGTAAAGGTTGGAAACTATGTCAATTAGATGTGAAGAATGCTTTTCTTAATGGTTATATTTTAGATGATGTTTTCATGGAGCAACCACAAGGATTCAGAGATAAAAGGTATTTAGAATATGTGTGCAAGCTCAAGAGAGCTTTGTATGGGTTGAAGCAGGCTGTGAGGGCATGGAACTATAGACTTGTTAAGTTCTTAAAGGAACTTGGTTTTCAAGTATCTAAAGCAGATAGTAGCTTGCTGATCAAAGCAAGTGATGATGGGTTCATTTATATGTGCATATATGTTCATGGCATAATTCTTACTGGTACAGATGAGAAGGGCATACAAAGCCTCAAGAAACAAATGAAGAAAGAGTTCAAGATTAGTGATTTGGGAGACTCGTCATATTTCTCGGGCATGGAAATCTCATATACTCAACATGGAGTGTATGTAACTCAAGAAAGGTATTTGAAGAGCTTGTTGATCAAGTTTAAAATGGAAGATTGCAGGGTGGCACCTACTCCAATGGAAGTGAATCACAAATTGAGCAGATATGGAGGATAAGAATTCAAGGATATGAAGCTATATCAAAGTCTGGTTGGTAGTCTTATTTATGATACATTAATTAGGCCTGATTTGTCATATGCAGTTGGAGTGTTATCTCAATTCATGCATTGTCCTAGGAAAGAAAATTGGGTTGTAGGGCAAAGAGTATTGAGATACATTAAGGGTACACTCAAGGAAGGTTTGTATTATGGCTTTATATCAGATACAAACATCAAGATATATAGTGATACAGATTGGGCAGGTAATCCTGATGATAGGAGATCAACATATGGATACTTGTGTTATGTGGGAGATAAGCTAATCTCTTGGTGCTCTAAGAAGCAACACACAGTTGCTTTATCATCTACAGAGGTAGAGTATAAAGGTATGGTTGAAGTTGCAAAGGAAGTCATATGGTTGAAGACTCTCATGAAGAGTTTTGACATCATTCAGAGTACACCCACTATTCATGGAGATAACATGAGTTCATTGTATCTAGCTGCTAACCATGTTTTTCATGCCAAGACTAAACACATTGAGATACAGTATCACTTTCTAAGAGAGAAGGTGATTGATAAGGAGATTGAATTCATACATACTTCAACAAAAGATCAGATTGCAGATACGCTAACCAAAAGTTTGGATGGACCAAAGTTACAAAGGTTCAAAGACATGGCAGGTATAAAGAAGATAGAGAAAACCTCAATTGATGATTGAGGGGGAGCTATTGGTGCAAGTCAACCACCAATTGATGTTTTGGATGAAGGATTGAAGTCAAAGATTAATCTATGAAGCTTGAAGATAGTGCACATTCAGGAAATAAAGACTTGTATACATATGTACATTAATTTGTAGTTAGCTCACTTATACCTTTTGTATGGTTATGAGCTTGTACATATATGCCTATATATACACGTAAAAAGTCAGGGAAAATATGAGAGAGCATGAGATGAGAAGAATTAGAAGTCATTAGACACTTTAGAAGTGAGGAAGACCTCTCTCTCATCAAGATGTAAAATTTTTCAGAGAAGAAGAAAAATTGCACCCGATCTTTTGATGAGTACTCCTTTTGTGTTTAATCTTTTGTGAAATGCTTTTGTATAAGTCTAAGTCTATAGTTGATTGACCTCTGTACAAGCTTTTAGATTCTAAATGTAATCAGGTTGAGAGAATTTAGAGTAGGAACATTTACATGTGTAAATGTGAAGAAGTGAAGTTGCAACACGCGAAAACTTGATGCTAATGTTTTGGTCAGTTCTCCTTCCACAGTTTAAAGGTTTGAGCAAGCAAGCACTCATTCTTTAAGTTGGAAGGTAAGCTACCCACGGATAAAAGCATTTGAATAAACGGGTTGTAGCTTGAGAGAACCATGCTTTAGAAGTTACAGATGTCAAAGTCGACTGTAAAAAAGTATAGTTTTAGACATAGGTGAATTGTGAAGCTCATTTCTCAAGATCTACTGAATCTTTTGAGATTATTTAAATTAGAGAAGGTGTGCAATCTATAGGCAACACCTTGTGAAAAGTTTTAACAAAAACTTTACACATTTCATTGTTCAATGAGTGAATTATGTGCAGCAGATTTTCTGAGTATTAATTCTCTTCATAGTTTGTTCAAGATTTTGATAATCTAGTATTGATCCTCCAAATTGGTAAAGGTTTTGAGTTGTTCTTGATATAGAGGTGCTCTAACATCAAGGATAGCTTATTCTTTTGGATATTAACACTCTCCATCAACCTCTTTGCTCATCTACTCACCTAATTTTTCTTCTTCTCCTAATAATCTTTTGAATTTGTCTTCAATATTAATATACATTGTTCTACCTAACTAATCAATGAAATCTTTGTAATTTGGTACATCCATTGATAATGTTATCTAGTCTTCTCTGATTCCATACATGTAGGAGCAGATGGACTCTTCTAAAAACTTCATCTCATGCTTATTTATTTTACCTTCCATCTATGAAAATCTAACAAATAGACTATGACATAAAATTAAAATTTTGGTTATAATTAAATTTTTAAATATCCTAATTCATAAGATCAATAATAAAAAAATAAGACTCATAAACAAAATGATAGATAATTAAATACATCTTTAAGTAGATAAATAATGTCAAGAGAAAGGAGATGAGGAAGAGATGTCACTCACACACTCTCACACTCAAAAAGGAGCACACACACATTGAAGCAAGGAAGAATGATTTTCTTCTTCTTCTACTACTACATGAAAGGAATATAATATGCTTTTTATTTTCAGGGTGTAGTCACTTATCGACATGCTCTTTTTCTCCAATTTATGCAGCTCGTTCTTGAGTTGCAATTTTTGTGCCTTTGTATTGGTCTGATACAATGTGATCAAACTATTCTAAGCTTCTTTTGGAGTCTTGGCATCCTATATGTGCCCGATCATGCTATCATCTGAAGGGCTTTGGTGTGCAGAACAAGAGGAGGAAGGAGGAGATGGAGCAAGAGAGAGGAGAGGAAAGGCGTGCGAACATGCGTGGGAGCCTCGAAACCCACATAATGAACTCTCTTGAGGCAATGCTCTATATATGATGTATATATATGAATATGGGGGTAAGGTCACATGACCCTTACATCCCCAACAATCTCCCACTTAAGGGTCAATGTGACCATAAGTGGTAACATATACAAAGAATGATGTAGGACTATACAATAATGTACATGAAGAGTCCGGATCTCTACCCATACCAGATCAGCCTACACCAACTGCCTCGAATAAGGTGTATCCATGCACCTCAAACTGCTCTAGACTCATATCGATAAGAGTCGAGCTCACATCTGACTGATGCAAGAACTGATGAAGTTCCTGCAAAGCTCCCACTTGCTCTATGCCTATGTCAATCATCGAACGACTGACAACTCCAAGTGCAAATGCTCCAATAGCAACTGCAATGTCTGGTCTCGAGCATAATAACTCATACATCAGACTCCCGAATGCTGACGAAACATGTGCTATACTGGCTAACCTAAGCATGTCGGCCATGCATGTATCCAAGGCATCCAAAGCACCATCATCAAGATCAACATGTCCTGACATATCTGTGTCAACATCTAGCATGAGCGAATCCAAGAATGACTGCATAATTGCTGACTCCTCAGCATCTAAATCAACCATGCTCGCAACCAAGGATGTATCTAGTTGTGCATCCTGAGAGCTAGTATGCTCTGGCATACACTGTGTATCATAAGAGCTATCATGCTCTACCACACCAAGTGTATCATCATGCTCCACATGAGCTAACTGCACAACATCAACACCAAGGTCAAACTGATGATCAAACTCTAACTAAGTATCGTCACAATGCTCTACATGAGCATCCACATCATGCTCTAAAGCATCTGAATGATCATTCGAAGTGTGCTCTATAAGAGCATCCATATGATCAAAACAATCATGCTCTCCATAAGCATCATGACCATCCAAAACATGCTCTACATGTGCATCCATCTGAGAATCTGAATCATGTCATACATCTGCATCAAGAATGTCCATAGACCTATCTGTAGGTAGACAAAATGAGACATGACAAGTCTCACATCGCACATAAGGCTGAACTCCCACTGAGACGAGACTGTCTCTCACATGAAGTACCTACCGTGGATACATGTGCCCAATCCTAGCACCTCTAACAAGCATAAGCTGTCCCAACTGCAACTGAAAATGATGCTCACCAAGGAATGCATAACATCTGCTCTCCTGTAACTAGCTAACTGAAATCAAGCTCATAGGGAATGAAGGCACATAGCGTACATGTCTGAGTATAAGTGATGCTCCACTAGGTAGCATAAGGCATACATCTCCTACACCCTCAATGTCATATGTCGTACCATCAGGCAACTGCACACATCCACGACTCTCACCTGAGAATCGACAAAACCACTCACGATGTGGAGTAACATGAAAACTAGCTAATGCATCAAGCAACCAAGCCATATCTGTGCTATCTAATGAGCAAGAGGAATCATGAGATGAACCATAGGAGAAAGTGATATCACCATCACTGGCATAATCAACTGCCATAGACTCTCCTGAAACCACTACCTGATCTACATCACGTGCATGTCTCTGATGTCGTCGTCACATCCGCCTGAAGCAACATTGTCGAATATGGCCCTCACGACCACAATGCCAACATCGAAGTCGTCGATGTGATCTATGTCTCACATGAGTCAATGGACTCGTATACATATCATGTAGTCTCTGCCATAATGCACTACTCGTCTCCTCATACATAATAGACTCATATATAGAATCCACAAGCTGTAATCAGATAGTGGAGCTGGCCAATGCATCCATATCCATCCATACATGGTCGGGCATGTCACGAGGCCTCTGTGCATCTCTGTGCACATACATGTGTAACCCTGCACGAACCAATGTATGCCACATCTGAGCTTTCCATCTCGGAAAGTCAGTACCATCGAATCGAGAAGACACCATGCTGGCAATCCAAGACTAGCAATGTAATAAGAGACTAGAAACGATACTTTATCCTCAATAGGATCACGCATGCATATCCATATGCATAACTCACATCATAAATGTCTTGATGGAGAAGGAACCATGTGAACCACCTGTCACATAACCATGCATCTAGCGTGCATATAAAACCATGAGCATAAGCTTGCTCACAAAGTCTCCAAAGTGACCAAGTAGATGTGAAAGAAACTTGGGAAAATTTCGGCAGAGTATCCCTTGCAAACTGAGCAATCAAACAATATAATCAATATCAAAGAACAATAAGTAACCTGTCAGCACCTGTCACTCATCCAACCAAAGATAATGGCAACTACATATGCCAAAAAGTGATAGCAATACATGCCAATATAATGGTGATGCACCTCCCACTCAAGAATGAATCTTGTAAGATGGTCCAACCTATCACAAATAACATATGACCAAGTCCAAGTGAATGGAGATCAACAATGATCCAAAGCTATCGCACAAGCTTCAAGATCCACTAGAGCTCCTTTCTAGCATAAAAGCCGGTGAAATTTCGGCAGCATCTCCTCTGTAAAATGGACTCTAGAACCAAAATACCATGTGGGAATCACCATCCACATATTCCAAGAATCACACTGGCAAATACATATCAATCAATGACCAAATGCTAATAACGGTGACGAATAAACGTGTAACTAAGGCTCCAATCTTGATCCTGTACCTGCAAAGAAAACAAAGATACAAATACCAACTAAGATCCAATGTCAACTCTCATAAAATGACGTGCAACCGGAAGGTAAATCCATAACCAAGTGGCATAAGCAAGATATAGACCACAATGCCACTATACATCCATGATCGAACTCATGATGACATAAACCTCAAAAAAGAGTATACCACAATGTCATCTTACATGTCAAACATGTGACAAAATCATGCTCTACTCTCATATGGGGGAGCTACCACAGTGATCATACATGTATAATGCCTTGAAGCTCTAAGAATAAGAGCTTGCACACCAAAAATTTTCTCTCGAAGAAGTTCCAAACCAAAATGAAACTCCAAACGCAACTAGGGTTGTTATGACAAAAATGTGCTGCTCTATGTTTTGCTATTTCAGAGGTGATAACCTCTGAATCTAAAATTTTGCTCTTCAGCAAACTTCAAGATCTGATTCTTGGCTACATAACGAGATAAAGAACACCTCAATCGAAGGTGCGTAGCTCAAGATATGCCCAAAACAAGCACCTGCTATCAATTTCACTATCACCTGCAACACTGCTACTCTGTATTTTGCAGTTTCGGTGACTTTGCACTGAGAATCTGAATCTGCATTCTTCTACGAAGTTGAAGTTATGATCCAAAAACTGACATGTTATCCTACTGAATGTAGATTCACCTTCTACAACAGTTTGCGTTTTTCGAATTTTCGGCACTCTAAAAGTCCGAATGAGGTTCTATGCCCTTCTGCGAACTTGTATTTCTCTACGTTAGCTACGCACAGAACTTTAAAATGCATCAATCGAAGCTTCCTAGCTCGAGTTATGACCAAAATACTGAACTACTATCAAGAGATGCCGACCTGCACTTCTCACCTAAGCTTCCATTGAAGCTTCTTGCACACCAGCCTTCAGCATGCTCTGATACCAATGAAGGGCTTTGGTGTGTAGAACAAGAGGAGGAAGGAGGAGATGGAGTGAGAGAGAGGAGAGGAAAGACGTGCGGACATGCATGGGAGCCTCGAAACCCACATAATGAACTCACTTGAGGCAATGCTCTATATATGATGTATATATATGAATATGGGGGTAAGGTCACATGACCCTTACATCCCCAACATCATCTATGTGAAAAGACATGCAATACATTACCTTCTGTGCTCCTTGATTCCATTCTTCATATGTTCTTAACTGATCTGTTGTTTGATTCCTCTTTGGTAACTGCAAAGCATTTTCATTCTCTCCTTTGATGTAATTCTTGTAGCCCTTTCTCATCAGAAAACTTGTCATTATGAATCTCCAAGCATGAAAGTTATTCTTGTCCAACTCATCGCTCATAAGCTGACTCACTTCATCAGTGTTTGCTATTTTTGCAGCAGTTCATAGCACTATAAAAACACTAGAAGGCAGTACCTCTACTTGAGCACTATCACACTATAACATGATACCTCAATCTATGAGAAACACAATTTTCATGTATCAACAGTACACGAAATCACTTGAAATTCTAGATCTATAATATTTGAGTTTTTTCGAACAGAATGCAAGCTATATTTTTGCAGCCTTCCCTGTTTTCTCCATGGGACCCAAAACTTTGACTTGAAACAAAGGTTGAGATGACTTAAATAAATAGATAAATATATGAATATATAGATAGATATATAGATAGTAAAAGATATGTTTAAATATATGGATAAATAAATGAATAGATATATACATATCTAGATAAATAGTTACCTAAATAGATGAATAGATAAATAGATACATAGATAGATACCTAGATAGATAGATAGATAGATAGATAGATAGATAGATAGATAGATAGATAGATAGATAGATAGATAGATAGATAGATAGATAGATAGATAGATAGATAGATAGATAGATAATAGGTATATAGATAGATAGATAGATAGATAGATAGATAGATAGATAGATAGATAGATAGATAGATAGATAGATAGATAGATAGATAGATAGATAGATAAATAGATAGATAGATAGATAGATAGATAGATAGATAGATGGATAGATAGATAGGTAGATAGATACGTACATACATACATACATACATACATACATACATACATACATACATACATACATACATACATACTGTCACATGGAGCATTACTCACTGTTCTTAGTAAGAGGTGTGAACCACCTCTTAGCCTCTTAGAGTAAGGTACTCACTTGAGTGCCAAGTGGCACTCATGTGAGGGACCATGAGTCATACTCATTGAGGATTTTTAGAGAGCAATTAAATAATAAAGGGACCACGTGGCTAGGCGGCAGATATCAAAAAAACTCCGTGTGTTTGTTTGTGCATCAACAGTCTCGAGGTGTGTGCAAAATGAGGGGATTCATGGGAGAGCCAACTGACTAACATTGGTATCAGAGACAGGTTAATCATCAAGGCAAGCTGGCACGCATGAAGAAGACAGTCGGCCAGTAGCGCTCACGCACTTAGAGAGAGAGAGAGTTCCTCTCCTTCTTCTCCCCTTCCCCCGTTTGCTAACAAGAGTATATGAAAATGAATGGAAGAAAAGCTTAAATATGCAAGAAGAAGAGAAATATATCACAAGAGCACTTCCCTGTTACAAAATGAAGCTGCGAAAGAAAACTCCAAGTGATCCTTAAAGCTTTACGTCACTGATTTTGAATCCTCGCCAAGCCCAAACAAAAATTGGAAATGTTCAGTTGGTTCGGGGAGGTTCTAAACACCAAAAACCATCCAAAACAATGCCAAAACCACGTGGGAATAGCCCCAACCGGAAAACTGAATAAAAATGAGCAACTTTTGAGCTTTGATAGTCCTTGCCAGTCTAAGAAATGTAGCCTAGCACCTCTACTTCAAAAATTTGAGATTATCCCAAGTGAAAAAAGTGACTTTGGACACTGGATGATGAAAAAACTAGGCCTGGGAGTGGCCGCCTAGTTCCTTTTGAAGCTCTCCAGAGAGATTTTGGTGGGGCAAATCTCATCCAAATCCAACATCAATGGTCTTTGAGCGAAGCTCAAGAGTTAGCTTCGCAATGTGACCAAGATTTTTGAAATCCGATATCGTAAGAGCAAGCTATGGTGCAAAGAATCTGGGTATGTCAAGAGTAGGAAGTGAAAATGCCAATCTTCATAGAGTAGTAACTTTGAGAAGCTCAAAACTGAGGAACTGAAGCTTTTCAAGAAAAACCCATGACCCATAGCCCTTGTCCACAGCCCATTATACATAGGTGCATCATTATTCTTCAAAATTATATCCAATTCATGGATTTTGTTCCCCCAAAGATTAAAAAAAAAACTCGAATTTTCTCCCCCCACAAGCTTGATATGCCGATTCGCACAAGGCTGAGATGGGGTCAATGGCGAGATTATTTATCCCACATAGGGGCTACAGGAGGAGGAGACTAAGTATATATAGAATACTTCATACCTCTTTGTAGCATCCAAGAGGAGGGGATGAGGAGAAGTGTTGAAAACACTTCTCCATCTAAAGAGCAACTAGAGGATCCTGATTCTAGAATGGAAGAAGTAGGATTAGGGCAAGAAATAGAAGACAACTTAGAAGAAAAAGAGCCTCAACAAGAGGATTATACATATAAGGAACTGTTAGATGAGTTTGTCACTCGTGACCAATTCATAGACTTGGAAGAGCAAACCCTTAAATTATGGAGAGATCTTGATAGCATCACATCTCTCATACAGCACCTTAAGTCTCAAATGATCTCACTTGAGACTAGTGTCAGCTCTTTCCTAGCTAGGAAGGAAAGAGAGACCCCTCCTATTCCTTTGGAGCTCACTAGGAAAGATACTTCTCTTCCTAGTAAGCACAAAGGAGAGAGCTCTAGGGAAGCTCCCCTCCTGAAATACTTGAAGCCACCTACATTTACGGGGGATGACGGAGACAGGAACAAGGATGCAATCTATACTTTTTTACAAAAGTGGCATGATTTGCATCAATTGAAGGGCACCCCACCAGAGTACCGTGTGCTAGAGGTGAGTCTCTCCCTCGGCCCAGGTGCTTACAAGTGGTGGATGAGTCTTAAGGAGTCGAACTCTATTCCTACTGATTGGACTCAGTTTGAGACTCTTTTTCTAAAATAGTTTCTTCCTGAGAACGAGGAAGAGAGGAATTGGGATGAGTGGGATAGGATTACATAGAGAGGTAGGCCTCTTACGGTCTACCTATCCCACTATAGAGAGAGATCATTTTGAAACTTAAAGGCTTAGATGACTTCCAGAAGACTAGAGGGTTTGTTAGGGGCTTGGATAAAGCCATAAAGAGGGAAGTCAGAAGGAATGCGCCTAAGACGTTTGCGGAGGCAATCAAGTATGCACAGATTTATGAGGACCATAATCGTTCCTCAATATACTCCTATGGAGACAAATCAACCCCTCAAGCCTCTTAGTATGACTAAATTCAAGAAAATGTTTCCTTTTGGGAAAAACAAAGTTTTTATTAAAAAGCAAAGATCACAAGGGCCTAGGTTATCCACAGATCAGTTTGAGAGGGTCAAAAGAGAGAATCTTTGCTTTAGGTGTCTATCTCCTAGCCATTCACAGTGGAACTGTCCACTCAAGAAGGGGGAAGAAAAGAAGAAGGGACCAGAGTCTAGTACGGCCCTTGAAAAGGGCAAAAAGGCGGTCCACCTAGTGCAGACCCTTCCTATCCATGGTAGCTCTAGCTGCAAGGGAGTGGAAGTGATGCAAGAGGATATAGAGCACACCTGATGTTTGACTCAGTCATTGTGGTCACCACAGTCTGGACCACATGACCTACTTAAAGTGCATGGTAGTGTATACGGGACTAGGGTGCGGGTCATGATAGATGACTCTGCCACTCATAATTTTATAAAATATTCTTTGGTCAAGAAATTAAAGATTCCCTAGTAGCCTAGTGCACATAAATTCATTGCATCTATGATGCAAGGGCAAGATAAGAGGATATGGGATACTATGGTATCCAATTTGGAAGTCAAGATGCATGACTATACAGATTACATGGACTTCCAAATTATGAATATGGAGAGGACAGACCTAGTCTTAGGAAGAGAGTGGCTATGGGGGTTGGGAGACACAATTAAATGCAGCTATCCAAACAACACACTCGAATTTGAAAAGAATGGAAGTAATTTTTGTATTCAGGGAGAGAGAGATGTACCTAGTGCACCTCTCATTTCATCACTAGAGTTGTATAGTCTTTGTTATTCTTAGCATGTATAGGACATGTTTTTATTTTATAATTATGATATGGAGCATTGTACAGATAGCTCATCTGATGTATATTTTCATGCTAGGAATGTAAATATGAACATGACTTTCTACTATTCTTTTTTGCAAGAGTGTGTGGTTCAAAGTTTTAAGGATCTTATGTTTGAGTATAGAGATGTTTTTCCCACTGACCTACCTAGAGGGCTACCACCTCAGAGAGGGGACATTGACCATGCCATTGAGGTTGTTACTAACACTAACCCTATTTGCAGGCCACCTTATAGGCTTAGTGTTTCTCAGCATGAGGAGGTTGAGAGGCAGTTGCAGGATTATTTAGATAAGGGCTTCATTAAACCTAGTAACTCACCTTGGGCATCGCCAATGCTCCTAGTTAAAAAGAAAGATGGCTCCATGAGATTATGTATAGATTATAGAGCACTTAATAAGGTAACTATCAAAAATAGGTTTCCAATGCCTAGATTGGAAGATCTATTTGATCAGTTACATCAAGCTAGGTATTTTACCAAGCTTGATCTTAGATCAGGATTAGGGCAGAGGACGTCCCTAAGACTACATTTAGGACTAGATATGGGCACTATGAATTTTTGGTGATGCCTTTTGGTCTCACCAATGCTCCTGCCACTTTCATGAAGCTCATGAATAGTGTTTTATGGCCTTATCTAGGACACTTTGTAGTAGAATTTCTGGATGACATTATGTTTTATAGTGCATCAGAAGAGGAGCACTTGGAACACTTAAGGAAAGTATTTCAAGTGCTAAGGGAAAATTCACTCTTTGCTAAGGAATCAAAGTGTGAATTTTTCAAAACAGAGGTTACATACCTTGGGCATATAGTCTCCCAAGATGGAATACACATGGATCCTGAAAAGGTAAGGGCTATTTTGGAATGGCCACATCCAAGGAACTTATAAGAGATGCAGATCTTCCTAGGTTTATCAGGTTTCTATCGAAGATTCATTAAGAATTATGCCAAGTTTGTTGTCTCGATGACGGAACAGCTTAAAGGGAAAGGGAAAGCCTTTCATTGGGGAGACGAACAGAAGCAAAGTATGGAGAAATTGAAAGTAGCAATTACTACAACTCCACTTTTACATATAGCAGATCCCAATAAACCATTTGTGGTTGAGTCTGACGTGAGTGAATTTGCTATAGGAGCGGTTTTAGTACAGGATGGTCGACCAGTAGCTTTTGAGAGCAAGAAACTAGAACCGACTCTGAAGAATTACTCCTCTACGAGAAGGAGTTGTATGGCGGGACACCCAGGAGTTAACAAGACTTGTGACCTTGTTAAGAGGCAGTTTTATTGGCCTGGACTTCATAAGGACGTCCTAGAGTATGTGCTTAAGTGCATTTAATGCTAGGTCAACAAAGCTAAGAGGTTGAGGATTGGAGGACTACTCCACCCATTGGATATTCCTAATGGGAAGTGGGAGAGTATCTCCATGGACTTTATAGTCGGATTACCTAAGACACAGAGAGGGCACGACTCAGTCTGGGTAATTGTGAATAGGTTGACCAAAATGGCTAGGTTTATTCCAACACGTACTACAGTGAAGACACCAGAGTTGGCTAGACTTTTTGTGGAGAACCTATAGCTGTTATATGGTCTTCCTTTAGACATAGTTTTCGATCGGGATAGGAAGTTTACTAGCCACTTTTGGAGAGCGGTCTTCAAAAGGTTGGATAGGAAACTTAGCATGAGTACGGCCGAGCATCCATAGTCGGATGGGCAAACAAAAAGGGTTAACCAAATTCTAGAGGATATGCTTCGAGCATATGTGAATGAAAGGCAAACTAATTGGGAAGACTACTTAGCTATAGTATAGTTTGCATATAATAGTGCCAAGCACTCTTCCACGAGGCATAGTCCATTTATTCTTATGTATGGGTTTCAGCCAAGAGCTCCTTATGAAGTAGGCTTGCAGAATGAGAAGGTTCAAGCTGCAAAGGACTTCTTGGAAGAGATGAATGATATGCTTAGACTTGCTAAGGACGGCATTAGGAGAGCTCAGGATAGAGCTAGAGCCTATGCTGACCCTCAAAGGAGAGATATCAACTTTGAGGTAGGAGAGCAAGTCTATCTTAAAGTTCCATCTAGATCCAAAACCATGAAGATGGGACCTTGTCCAAAACTATCTCGTAGGTATTGTGGACCTTCCAAATACTTAATCGAATAGGAAATATGGCTTACCAGCTCCAACTTCCAAAGAATAGTCAAATCCATCCAGTTTTTCATGTTAGCCGGCTTAAGAAAAGACTGGGTGAATCTGACAACCTCATTCCAGATAGTGAGGTAGTAGAGCATATTTCTGTCCAATCTATTCCACATGAGCCTAAGAGCATACTACGCACTCGAGAGAAACGGACGAGAAGTCACTTGTATAAAGAGTGTCTAGTAAAGTGGAAAGATAGTTCAGAAGATAGTGCCACATGGGAGCGAGTTAGCACCCTTCAGAGATGGTTTCCCAACTTTAGATCACCTTACCAAGAGTCTTCTTAAGGGGAAGGATAAGGGGAAACAGCACGGAGATATGACCATGTATTGTCATACATGGGGATATAGTGGGAGTGGTGTCCTATTATTTCTTTTCTTCTCTCAGACCTTCCAATACCATTTTTGAGGACAAAAATGGAGTTAAGGGGAAGGAAATGTCACATGGAGCATTACTCATGGTTCTTAGTAAGAGGTGTGAACCACCTCTTAGCCTCTTAGAGTAAGGTACTCACTTGAGTGCCAAGTGGCACTCATGTGAGGGACCATGAGTCATACTCATTGAGGATTTTTAGAGAGGAATTAAATAATAAAGGGACCACGCAGTTGGGCGGCAGATATCGAAAAAAATCTGTGTGTTTGTCTGCGCATCAACAGTCTTGAGGTGTGTGCAAAATGAGGGGATTCATGGGAGATCCAACTGACTAACACATACATACATACATACATACATGGTTATATGAAACGATTGATACATAAATAAATAAATACATAAATGAATAAATGAATGGATAAATTGAAAAATATATGTAAAAATTAGGTAAATACTATGATAGATAGATAAGTGGATCTATATACAAATAGAAAGTATTGTTAAAATCTTGAAGTGAACCTATGGAACTATTAAGATTGCAAGAGTCAAGGAATCAGACATTCATAATAGTTCATATAGACTTCCCATACTATGTATAATTCTCATCACATGAATGTATATGCTATTGTGAAAGTAAGAGGTCAAAGAATCACACAATCACAATAGTCTTTCATATATATAGGAGACACATATGTGAATCATAACATATGCATGATACATAATAAACATAAGAACCAATATATATATATATATATATATATATATATATATATATATATATATATATATATATATATATATATATATATATATATATATATATATATATATATATATATATATATATATATAAGAAATCAATACATGAATGCTATTCTAGAGAAGGTACCTCTATGAATGCTATGTTGGAGAATATACCTCTATGACCTTGCTTAGAAACACATGCTCGAATGAAGGTTTCTCAATTCAATGAAAAAAAAGATATATATTTTTCCCTAGAAAATGCTTTTGGATCAAAAGCATTTCAATTTAAAGGGCTTTCGATGAAAAATACTTTTGATAAAGAAAAGAAGACCTTTGAATTTTTATTCAAGGTTATTCAAAAATCCCCCCCTAAACCAGCTATATTCGGTGTTTTCTTTATTACTCAGCTAAATAAATGCAACATAAATGAAGAATAATCAATATGGAGAACATACTCAAAAGAACTGTGACTTCACTTTAGAACCTCCAACAACAAGACTAGGACATAACTCAAGTATAGACACAAATTGATATGGAACATCATATGCATCTAGAACCAACTATTAATGAAATGAAAGAAGAAATTGGGAATCTCCAAGGAAATCAAGAGGGATTTCCTTGAAAACTTTGAAAGTGATTTCATAAAGTCTCAAGGATTCTCTCAACAAGTCAACTTTATATCTCCATGTAGCCTAATAGATACCCAAATGATACATCCAAGAAAGGTTTTGTTGGAATTCTTCTTTCTTTTCAAGCATTATCATGGTTTTCCCCAACCTTTCAGAAGAAAATGGTGATTTTTTCATCATTATGAGGGTTTCCTTTGGGAGCTTACCTCCATGTTTAGAGATGTAGACACTAGTCAAGTGGTAAAAGCAAAATTTTGAAAATTGTGCCAAGATAATGGCCCTATGTCTACTTATGCATTTGAGTTTATGTAATTGATATGCTATCATGTGGGACAAGGACTATTTCAACTCTTTAGATGGGGATTAGAGATTATAATGACCCTTTACTAACCATGCTTGATGTCAAGACATCGAATGAATACATCACCCAAGCCATTCAATGTGATAATTGTCTCTTCAAGAGAAAAAAAAGAACAAATAGAAGGAAGTCCTTTTTTTAAATGTAGTTATAATTTAGTTGTAGGAACGTTCTTATTGCTCAACTTCAATCATACCTTTGCTTTCTACTGTCAATATATGGGGAGAGAAAAATATTAACAGAGAGAAATGATGATATTGGCCACCAATCATATGAACATGGTTGAGCTCCAATACATTGATCAAAATACATTGGAGGTTGGAAATTTTCAAATCAAGTTAGTTTGCCTTGTGCGAGTGATGCATTCAACTTCTATGTCATCCTAAGTGCACAATGCAGTCCCATACTTTCTTCGTGTTGCATCAAAGGTGAGAGTGATGGCATGTTGAATTAGCAAAGGATTGAAGCACTTTGTAGTGTTGCTTTATTGTGGCTTTCTTTGTGGAAATTATGACCCTACCACTTTGGCCCACATAGATCTCCTCAAGCTTGTATTTTTAAACTCCTACACATTTCTTTGCCAACTAGCTACAGTCCAAAGGTGTTTGTAGATAAGAAATGTGTGTGTGTGTGTGTGTATGTGTGTGTATTACAAGGCAATGAAGATAGAAAACCACCTCTAGCTTTAGTCAAGCGTTTCATATACACAGATGATGTTATTTTGTACTTGATGCCCTTCAACAAATGACCATTGTGTATGCAAAAATCATATAACCCTTTACTCTTTCATGCATACCAACTCGAAATGCAATGGCCTATTTTATACAATTGAGGCCAAGTTTCTTGATTGCCTTTTTTTTTACTTATTTTTGAAACATACTTCTCTTTTTGCGGATTTATGATTGATTTTCCTTGCTATTTATAAATTATGTTGCTATGATTTCATTAAATAAAAAAGTTTATTTCCTTTGGATATGGTATTTGTTACACTTATGTATTCCTTGAGTAGATTTGATGTGAACGTTTTCCCTATACATGGGCACTTTTTACTCTAGTGCTAGCTAAAAGTTTTTTCCCCATGTTAATACATACGTGATTCACTCATATGTGGTGCTAGTTTTTACTTAGGGATATTATTCATCTCTTACTTCAGTTCTAATCATCGTCAATAGAGTGAGCTATTTGAACCATTCATTTTCTCCGTGTATCTTGTTGCATTTGTTCTCCTTGTGTGTGCTTCTTGTGTGTCTCTCACACTTCTACACACATCCAATAGTGGTATCAAAGCATGTTCAGATCCTTCTCAAGTTTTGATTTTTTGTGTCACGGTGTGTGTGCACTTTTAATAGTGTAAATCGACTTTGAAGCATAGAATAGTGTACAAAGTGGGTTTACAAGATTAAGAGAAAGTCAAATGGTAGCATTGATCACTACAAAGCTAGATTGGTTGCCAAAGGATATGCACAAAAATATGGCATCAACTATGAGGAGACTTTTGCACTTACTTCACTCATGACTACCATTTGTACTGTGGTTGCATTGGCTTCCCAATGAGGTTGCAAAGTACATTAGTTGGACATAAAAATAGCTTTGTTGAATGGTGATTTATAAGAAGAGGTTTATATGAACAAGCTCCTAGATTTTTCATTAAAGGGTAAGAGCATATGGTTTGTTGCTTCCATAAAGCCTTGTATGGTCTCAATTAAGCTTCACATGCATGGTATGAGAAAATCCATAAGCACTTGATTGATCTTGGCTTCACATGTATTCCAAGTGAGAGCACACTCTATGTATGCAAAGATGGGGCTGATCTTACAATGCTTGTTCTTTATGTTGATGACATACACTTGACTGGGTCATGTGATACAAAACTTTTCATTCTTATGGCTGATTTGTAGCATACTTTTGATGTCACTTATCTTGGTCTTTTGAGCTACTATCTTGGCATCCATTTTGTATCCGTTGAGGGGGGGAATTTCTATGCATCAAGAAAAGTATGTTTCAATGTTTGGACTTTGAGGATTGCAAGCCGATTTCCACACCAATGGAGATGTGATTTAGGTTCTCAATTGAGGATTCCAATGATGCATTTGACAATTCTTTTTATGAGAAAGTTGTGGGATGCCTTATATATGCATGCAACACAAGGCCACATACAAAGTATGTAGTTTCCCAATTGAGTCAATCCATGCATAGCCCTAGCACTAAACATTGGCAAGCATTGAAACATTTGCTTAGATATCTCAAAGGTACTTTGAGTTTAGGTCTCTTTTATGCCTAGATATTCAGCCATGCTTGCATGCTTTTACAGATAGTGATTGGGTTGGTTGTTATGATACTCATGTGTCCACTAGTGATAATTGTTTTTCATTGGAGACTCATGCATATCTTGGTTGAATAAGAAGCAACCTACAGTAGTGACATCAAGTTGTGAAGTTGAGTATGGGGTAGTTTTCACAACTACAATGCATTGTATATGGATGAGATGCCTATTCATGGATCTTCGCATGGAGATTGATGTTGTTACACAAAATCTCACTGATAGTCTGAGTGCATTGGTTGTTGCACAAAACCCAGTGTTTCATGCATGGAACAAACATTTTAAGGTGCATTATCACTATGTGAGAGAGAACCTTCATGCAAGAGATATTTATTTAGTATATGTGCCTACACAAGATAATGTAGCAAACATATTCACCAAAACTCTTCCACGGGAAAAGTTTGAAGCTTTTCACAAAGCTTTAGGCTTATTACCTAGTTGGGGCTGATCTATCACTCCCTGTATGTGTTCACATCATTCACTCTAGGGGGTTTTGTTACACTTATGTGTTCCTCGAGTAGCTCTGATTTGAACCTTTTCCATATACATGGGCACTTTTTACTCTAGTGTTGGCTAGAGGCTTTTTCCCCATGTTACCACATACATAATTCACTCATATGTGGTGCTACTTTGTACTTCGGAATATTATTCAGACCTTACTTTATTTCTCATCATCATCAATAGAGTGATCTATTCCAACCATCCATCTTCTCCATGTGTCTTGTTGTGTTTGTGCTCATCTCCATGTGCTTCCTATGTGTCTCTCGCACTTCTACACACACCCAAAAATCTTTTCCTATGAGGACCTTGATAAAATGAGAAAAGATATAGAAGGTACAAAGTATAGATCGTCTCCCTTAATGATTGTGCCCATTTTCGAATCTCTCTTGAGTTTCCAATGAAAAAGTAGAATCAGGCTTTGTCCATATTTCAACCATTTATTTCTCATGTCCTAACAAAATCTTAAATTTTGGTTGAAATAAATTAAGCCAAACTAATTGAAATTGGTTTCAATTCAATCAACTCAACATTCACCACTCCTAATCTTGCACATTGTCTTAATGTGTTGATAATTTTCATTGGAACTGAACTTTCAATTGGACTTTAAATCATCAAAATTCTCTTTTCTTCCTCATCTTCATGTTGATATATTTAACTAGTGATGTGTATGAACACACTAGGACCGCTGGGGCACTTTTTTCCCTCTTTAGGAGGTTTTTTTCCCCCGACTTGTATATACACCTATTGCCCTAATGGGCTACTTATCTTTGTACATTCTCTAGTAATTGGTATCAGAGTAGGTCGTCGCATCGTCGACACCCCTCATGTCACAGTCTCAGAATTGCATGAAATTTGGTACATATACTCAAGGTGTTTCAAAGATCAAAATAGCTTCGCTATGTGGTGCCAAAATCACGATCTAAGCTCGTTTCGGCCTCCGAATGCACTATCATAGCACTTGTGTATGCTATTTTGTCTTTTTGTGCCAAAGATATATACCAGTTTCAGTTCACCAGTATAAGCATCTCGAAGTCTGCTACAGGTCTAGCAAAATTTGTCTAGGCAGTTCTGTTCAACTTTTTGAGATATAGTCAATTTTTTGCATCAAGGTATTTTAGTCACCGGCCATGGCTGAAAGCAGTGATGTATTCCTTATGTTGGTTGTTGAGGATAAGTTGGATGGTACCAACTAGCCGTTATGGGCTTATATGATGCGACATGTATTGGTTGCAAAAGAACTGTAGAACATTGTGGAGGGTGTTGAAAAACGTCCTATCACACATGCAAATATTACAATTGTAGGTACTGGAGCTGATGTAGAAGGTGTCAAAGATTATGATATTCTGCAGATTCCTGTTCGTGTTGTGGTTTTTGTTGCACCTACTATAGAGTAAAACCATTGCGATGGCAAAGATGCCCAGGCACATGCATTGATAGCTTTGTCTATCAAACGTGCCATTATTCCTCACATTCGCTCTTGCACAACAGCCAAGGATGCTTGGGATACACTTACCGCATTGTACCAAGCTAGGAATGAGGATCGTGTTGCTTACCTCCGAAAACAGTTGGAGAGTGAGCACATGAATGAAGGTGATTCTATGGACAGTTTTCTAACAAAGATCAAAGATTTGAAGGAACAGTTGTTTTTTGTTGATGAAGTTATACCAGATAACTCACTTGTGCAGACCCTTCTGAATGGTATTCCTGATTCATATCAGAGTATTGCTTCTACTCTTCGTTTGATGATGAAAGGCAATCCAAATGTCTTTTCATTTGAGGAGTTGGTCTTTTTTCTATTGCAGGAAGATCAGTCCAGGCAGAACAGGTCCATTATGCATGTTGCAGATCAAGCTTTCCTAGCTGGTTAGAAGGGCAAAGGAAAATGGAGCTCTTCAATTAGTAAGCAGAAATCTGCTAATTCCACACCACCGAAGAGGGAAGACAAAGATGAAAAGAAATTAGAAAAGAAAAAATTGTTTTGCAAGTACTGTAAAGGAAATGATCATATCATAAAGAATTGTCCAAAACTCTGCTAAAGAGGCAAAGAAGAAAGAGGCTGGAATGGTTGTTGCAGAGGCCTCTACACCAAAAACAGAGTTTGCTAATCTTGTGCAGGAAGAAGAAGGGGTGTTTACTACTGTTTGCAGTTTTGATCCATCTTCTCATGAGCAATGGATGTCTGCAGTAGACTCAGATGTTTGGTACTTTGATAGTGGGGTGACCAAACATATCACCTCGCAGTGCAATTTCTTCACTTCACTTGAGCTTGCCTCTACAGGGAATACTATCGCATGCGCCAACAACTCCTATTATCCTATCATGGGAGTTGGTAAGAACATTTTGACTACTACTGATTGTAGTTCTTTCACTTTGTCAGATGCTTTATTTGTGTCAGGGATCATGATCTGTGAAATGGTGACGTGATTATTGCTTTTGGCATTTTATGTCGTGGGTTGTATAAGCTCATAGACTATGAAAGATCTATGAATGATTTAGCATGTGCAGTACATGATTCTCAGACTATGGCAGATGCAAAGCTTTGGCATGCACGCTTTGTTCATCTGAATTTTACTAGTTTGCTACACCAGTAGAAATCTGAAATGGTGTCCTCTTTGCCCAAACTTGAGGCACTCGGTAAACATGTATGTGAAGGCTATATTTTGGGCAAAATGCAGTGTTCCTCATTTTCAAAAGATGGTTCAGTTTGGGCTACTCAAAAATTGCAAGTTGTACATAGTGATGTTTGTGGTCCTGTGCAGACACCATCTTTTGGAAATTATCTTTACTTCATGACCTTTATCAATTATTTTTCCAGGCATGCATGGGTATATCCATTGAAGGCAAAGTCCAAAGTGTTCATGTGCTTCAAATAGTTTTTGGTTTTGGTTGAAAATCTATCAGCATGTAAATTGGGCACTCTCCGTTCTAATCGAGGGGGGAATTAATGCATTCCTAGCTGAACGTGGGATAAAACACCAGTGTATAGTGCCATATACACCTCAATAGAATGGAGTTTTTGAACAAAAGAACAGGTCACTCATGGAGATGGCAAGGTGTATGGTCAAGAGTCAGGCTTTACCACATAGTTTCTAGGTTGAGGTTGTCATGTGTGCAGCATATGTACTTAACAGGTGTCCCACTAAAGTGCTGCAGTCTATCACTCCGTATGAGGCTTGGCATGATTGCAAGCCATCTTTTGCTCATCTGCGTGTTTTTGTTTATTTGGTATATGCATTAGTTCCTAAACAACATCTCAAAAAATTGGATGATAAAGCAATAAAATGTATTTTTGCTGGGTAGAGTTCTGAAAGTAAAGGTTATCATCTGTATCATCCACATACTAAACGCATTCTGGTTAGCTGTGATGTTGGTTTTGTGGAAGATGTTATTCAGCCATTGCTTTCATGTACTAAAGAGACATCTATTAGCTCCAAAGACAAGTATGATACTTTGTTGCCTCTTTTTACGAGTGGACAGAATGTACATCAGTTGGATATCAAAATAGCATTTCTGAATGGCAAATTGCATGAAGAAGTGTATTTTTTCAACCTCGTGTCTTTGTGCAGAAAGGGCATGAGAACCAAGTGTGCAGGTTAAAGAAAGCATTATATGGCTTAAAGCAAGCACCATGTGCTTGGTATGAAAAGATACATGCTTAATTGATTGCACATGGTTTTGAGAACAGTCCAATGGAAAGCACCTTATATGTTAAGTGTGCCAATGATGTACTTCTGATCATTATGGTTTATGTTGATGACATGCTGCTCACTGGTCCTCATGAGAGGCATATTGCTAATTTTAAGGTTGATTTACATACCTCATTTGAGATGTCTGATTTGGGGCATTTGCATCAGTATTTGGGCATTCATTTTATGCACGTTGATGGTGGAATGGATTTGTATCAAATGAAATATATTGACACATTATTGTAGCATTTTGGCCTTGAAGACTGTAAGCCTATTGCCACTCCTATGGAGGCAAGTTTACAATTGAGTCTTCAGGATGCTAGAGATGCATTTGATGTTCTCTATCAGCAAGCTTTTGGATGCTTGATTTACTTATGCATTACTCGGCTAGATATTTAGTTTGTTGTCTCACAGATGAGTAGGTTTATGCATTGCCCAGGTGTCAAGCATTGGCAGATGGTTAAGCACATCTTTCACTACTTGAGTGGTACTCGGCTACTTGGGTTGTTTTATCCCAAGGGGGGGATCACTACCGCCATATTTGCATGCTTTTTGTGACTCTGATTGGACTAGTTGCTATGACACTCGTGTGTCCACTAGTGGCTTTTGCTTCATGCTTGGTAGCTCATATATATCTTGGTTGAGCAAGAAGCAGCCTACTATGGCCACTTCCAATTGTGAGGCTGAGTATAGGGTAGCTTTCATAGCTATTGTTGAGTGTGTGTGGCTCAGATGCCTTATGGCTGTTTTGGGTGTTGGCCAGTCTTCTGCCACCACCATCTTCACTGACAGTCACACTACATTGGCAGTTGTGAGGAACCCTGTGTTCCATGCTCGCACTAAGCACATTGAAGTGCATTATCATTATGTCAGGGAGAGGTTCTCTGTTGGGGAGATCAGCTTGGCATATGTGCCCATGCAGGAGAACATTGAAGACCTTTTCATGAAGGCTCTACCTAGGGAGAAGTTTGAAGCTTTCCGCAAAGCCATGAGTGCCAGCTCCTTGTTCACCGCATCACTCCCAGTGGGGATTTGTTGATATATTTAGGTAGTGATGTGTGTGAACACACTAGGACCACCGGGGCACCTTTTTTCCCTCTTTAGGAGGGTTTTTTCCTCCGGCTTGTATCTACGCCTATTTCCCTAATGGGCTACTTATCTTTGTACATCCTCTAGTAATACATTCAGTATTGTGTGTTGTGCTCCAAGCTTCTTCTTCTTCTGTAGACGTCTAACTCCAGCACTTCATTGATCATTCCTCCAATCTATGTCAATGTTCAATGCGATAAAATGAAACTATAGTCTTCATTACTAGGAACCTAAAAGTAAATTCAAGTACCTATAGGAAACTTATAATTTTTGAAATTAAAAAAGAAAGTTTTAATTATGATTCATGCACGTGATCTTTATGAATGAATTTTTGTATAGAAATTCTATTTCAAAATTTTATAAAATTCCTTGATTCGAATCCTCAAGTGATTTCTTTGAATATTGACTTCTAAACTTGAATCCAGATAAGGCGATGTTTGATTTTTTAAGTTCTTAAGTTTAATCTTTTTTGTTGGTTCAAAAGGCTTTTTTTATTGAGCTTCTTTAATCAATTTGATTGACATAATTTGGACTTTTTGAAGCACTCAAATATACATATAAATCATTTGAATGATTTAAGTTCAATATTTTAGGAAATAACAAATTACATTCTAGTGAAATTCAAAATCTTAGATAGTTTGGACTAACCTTTATTGTGCATGTCCTAAGGTGCAAATTATGATTGGGGATGTTAGTGATTATAAGGATTTTTTTTTGTTCAAGACCATTTTAGTTACTCGTTGATCCTAGGGAAACCATAAGTTATTGCACTTAGAATAGATATGTGAGTTATGGGAGATTTCTTAGCTTATGCTAGGATCCAAAGTAAGGATGGAAATTCTTATTGCAAAATATGAAGAGTTAATTACCTCCCTTAACACTCATGTTAGACCAACCCCTCTCATTTTTTAAGAGTTTTCGAAAGAAATTTGACGACTCTAAAATGTAATGGGTAGAAAAGTGAAGATGTGTCATGTTGGAAGTGATGATTGGATGCACTCAAGAACTGGGTTGGTGCTGCAAAACCTGCTTCACACCTGCCCTCCTTTGACTCTAGATATGCTTAGTATACTTGCTTAGCTTCCAAATGACACCAAAATATGCTATATGTACTTTGGAAATGAGTTGAGTAATGATTAGATCAAAACAGGCTACTTGTGACTTCAAGAATCCTGAAAAACTTGCTATTTTGGTATTGACACCTGCTCAGAGTTATGCTCAGTATGACCAGCACATTTACAATTGGTCTAATCCCTTCTAGACATATTCAAGTAGCTTAACAAGCTTCCATTTGCAAGTGGAATGAAAAGAAATGATAAACCACATCCAGAGAAATTGATTTAGCAAATTTAGGAGCACTCCCGATTTTTTAGGAGTTGTGCAGAACAATACCAGTGACCACTTCGAGCGCGATTTCTCCCAAACGGCTGAATGAAATCTTCTGAAATTGTATGCTTGTAGAAGACCTTGAGCTGGTTCCAACAAGCTATAGATTTCTTGATTTGGTTCAGTAGATCCTGAGATATGCTCCTCTGAAGTTGATAGACTTGAAGTGAAGAACACAGAGAACCAGAAATGATGAATGTGTAAATATCTATTGATTTGTATGAATGTACAAGCTCATTAGCATGACAAGCATAGCTAATTGAGGTGTGGTGGTGTAGGCTATGGAGTAGCACTACCACACACACAATTACAAGAGCAATAAGCCTCGGGAGTTGAGCTACTACAGAAGAGCTACAGCCGCGACTTTTCTCATAGCTTTTATAGAAGTTTTTTCTATGAGTTGAATTTGAATTTCAAATGTAGGCTCCCTAGAATCTCTCCACTAAACTTAGGGAGATATTCTCTCCATTAAATCATCTAAGAATCCACGACTAATCAAGTTGGTGTGATTACAAGAGTGGTTAAAGTCATATAGACTTTTACAGGAGATAAATGGTAAGAACAATAAGACTAGGTTCCTATGGTTCATTCTTCAAGTGATAACCTCATGAATTAACCCAAGCTAGGCTTCCAAGATCCAAGCTTTATGTTGAGTCTTCAAGGTTGATATCCAAGCCAAGTGTTAAGGCTTGAATTACACCAACAGCTCCCCCTCAAGTCAAACACTTTGGCTCAAGTCTTCATCTCTAGTCTTCAATTATTTCCTGAAATCCAATCATGGATTTAAATCTGTATAGCTTGCTTCCATCCAGAGCTTTAGTAAGCAAATCTGCACATTGCATATTAGTAGACACATATGACAATTGAATATCTTTGCTAAGTAACTTCTCCCTCACATAGTGGTAATGAACCTCTATGTGTTTTGTCCTAGCATGATAAATTGGATTAGCTGCAAGGTGAAGAGAGCTTGTGTTATCACCAAATATAATTGGTGGTCTTGTGTATAGACCCAATTCGGAATATAAAAGCTTCAACCATATGGCTTCTTGAGTGGCATTTGCTAGCCCTCTATACTCTGCTTCAGTAGATGACAAAGCTACTGTGGGTTGTTTCTTGGATGACCAAGAAATTGGTTTATCACCTGCAAAACATATGTAACCAGATGTCCTTCTCCTGTCATCCTTGCATCCTGCCCAATCTGAATCTGAATATACCTTAATATCAATGTCTGATGAATAGGGAAAGTACAAACCATGATTTTGTGTTCCCTTTAGGTATTTTACTATCTTCTTTGCTGCCTCCAAATGAGGTACTCTTGGTTTGTGCATAAATTGGCTAAGTATACTAACACCATATGATATATCAATCCTGGTTAAGGTAGCATAATTTAGACTACCTACCATACTTTGGTAACCTGTAATATCTTGGAGTTCTTCCCCTTCATGAGCACTGAGTTTGTGGTTGACCTCCATAGGAGTGCTTGAGACTTTAGCTTCCTGCAAATTAAACTTCTTGACCATGTCCTGAATGTACTTCTTCTGAGTAATAAAGATACCTGAATTTGTATAGACCAATTCAAGTCCTAGGAAGTACTTTAATAATCCAAGATCATTGATCTTGAATTCCTTCATCATCTGTCCTTTGATGTGTCTAATTCCCTGAATATCATTTCCTGTAATAATGATGTCATCAACATAGACACACAAATATATTACCTCTGAATTGTTCCTTTTGATAAACAATGAAGTATCTGCTTTACTCATTATAAATCCTTGGTCTAGGAGGTAGGTTGTCAACCTGTAATTCCATGCTCTAGGTGCCTGCTTCAATCCATACAGAGCCTTCTTCAATTTACAAACATGATTTACCTTCTTGGGATCTTCATAGCCAGGTGGTTGTGACATGTAGACTTCTTCAGATATCCATCCATTCAAGAATGCATTCTTCACATCCAATTGGTACATGTTCCTATTCTTGGATGCAGCTACACTCACCATAACTCTGATAGTTGGCATCTTGGCCACAGGAGAAAATGTCTCCTCATAATCAATGCCTTGGGTTTGTGCAAAACCCTTGGCTACCAACCTAGCTTTCTACCTGTTTATTGTACCATCTGAATTCCTTTTGAGTTTGTAGATCCATCTAGATCCTATCACCTTCATGGAGTCCTTCTTGGGAACCAAGTCCCAAGTATCACTCTCCTTGAGAGCCTCCATTTCTTCATCCATTGCTTCCTTCCATTCTGGTGTAGTAATTGCTTCTTCAAATGTACCTGGTTCTTCATTCAAGAGATCCTTTGCAAGATATACAGAGTGCTTGATTACAAGTGAAGTATCATACCCATACCTAATAGGTTTTTTCTTTTCTCTTTGAGATCTCCTCATAGCTTGTGTTGAGGATTCTGGATTATCTTCTAGTTGCTTCATCTTCATCTTCCCTTTGGATTTCCAAGTCTTGAACTCTTCAATGTTGATGATGTTGGAGTTGGACGTCTGCGGAAGCACGCGAACAGCACAAGGAAGAAGAAGAAGCTTGGAGCACAACACACAAGACTGAATGTATTACTAGAGAATGTACAAAGATAAGTAGCCCATTAGGGCAATAGGCGTATATACAAGCCGAGGGAAAAAAACCTCCTAAAGAGGGAAAAAAGTGCCCCGGCAGTCCTAGAGTGTTCACACACATCACTACCTAAATATATCAACAAATCCCCCCTGGGAGTGATACGGTGAACAAGGAGCTGGCACTCATGTATAAGGAAGTGCCAAGCTATGTGGAAATCACTCCACAAAAGGAAGTAAGCCCAAAGCTTTGCGGAAAGCTTCAAACTTCTCCCTAGGCAGAGCCTTCGTGAAAAGGTCTGCAATGTTCTCCTGCGTGGGCACATATGCCAAGCTGATCTCCCCAGCAGAGAACCTCTCCCTGACATAGTGATAATGCACCTCAATGTGCTTAGTGCGAGCATGGAACACAGGGTTCCTCGCAACTGCCAATGCGCTCTGACTGTCAGTGAAGATGGTGGTGGCAGAAGACTGGCCAACACCCAAATCAGCCATAAGGCGTCTGAGCCACACACACTCAACAGTCGCTGTGAAAGCTGCCCTATACTCAGCCTCACAACTGGAAGTGGCCACAGTAGGCTGCTTCTTGCTCAACCAAGATATACATGAGCTACCAAGCATGAAGCAAAAACCACTGGTGGACACACGAGTGTCATAGCAACCAGCCCAATCTGAGTCAGAAAAAGCATGCAAATCTGGCGGTAGTGATCCCCCCTTGGGATAAAACAACCCAAGTAGCCGAGTACCACTCAAGTAGCGAAAGATGCGCTTAACCGCTTTCCAATGCGTGACTCCTGGGCAATGCATAAACCTGCTCATCTGTGAGACAGCAAACTGAATATCTGGCCGAGTAATGCATAAGTAAATCAAGCATCCAACAGCCTGCTGATAGAGAATAGCATCAAATGCATCTCCAGCATCATGAAGACTCAATCGTAAACCTGTCTCCATAGGAGTGGCAATAGGCTTACAGTCTTCAAGGCCAAAACGCTGCAATAATGTGTCAATATATTTCGTTTGACACAAAGCCATTCCACCATCAACGTGCATAAACTGAATGCCCAAATAGTGATGCAAATGCCCCAAATCAGGCATCTCAAATGAGGCATGCAAATCAGCCTTAAAATCAGCAATATGTGTCTCAATAGGACCAGTGAGCAGCATGTCATCAACATAGACAACAATGATCAGAAGCACATCATTAGCACGTTTAACATATAAGGTGCTTTCAGTTGGACTGTTCTCAAAACCATGTGCAATCAGATAGGCATGTATCTTCTCATACCAAGCACGTGGTGCTTGCTTTAAACCATATAACGCCTTCTTTAACCTGCACACCTGGTTTTCATGCCCTTTCTGCACAAAGCCACGGGGCTGAAAAACATACACTTCTTCATGCAAGTCACCATTCAGAAATGCTGTTTTAATGTCCAACTGATGTACATTCCAACCATGATGGGCTGCAAGTGCACAAATGCTCCGAACAGTAGTCATACGGCATGTAGGTGCAAAGGTCTCATCAAAATCAATGCCTCTTTCCTGCGCATAACCCTTTGCAACAAGCCTAGCCTTATACCTGTCAACTGTACCATCAGGTTTACGCTTCAGCTTGTATACCCACTTAGTGCCAATGGCCTTCTTGCCAGGAGGCAAGTCACATAAAGACCATGTACCATTCTTCATTATAGCATCATATTCAGATTGCATAGCAGCCATCCAATTTTTTGAATTTTGTGCTTCATCAAAAGAAACAGGCTCATTCTCATCACAGAGACTAGATGCAGCCATAGCATAGCAATCTGATGCAAAGGAGGCACTATGAGAGCCTGAACGAGTACGATATGACAAAGGTGCATCTAATTTGCTGTCACGCAAAGTCTGCACCAGCCATTTTGGCATAGTTTTTGCCTGCTCAATATCAGCTCTCTCATCAACAAGTGCATCATGTAAATCTGCATCAGAAATGGAATGATCTACATCATCATATGAAACCTGCAAAGGCTGAGAAGTTGCCTCATTAGGACCAGCACTAGCCTGTCCACCTGTAAAAAGAGGCATCAAAGTATCATACATGTCTTTGGAGCTAACAGATGTCTCCTTAGTACATGAAAGCAATGGCTGAATAGCATCTTCTACAAAGACAACATCACGGCTAACCAGAATGCGTTTAGTCTGTGGATGATACAGACGATAGCCTTTACTTTCAGAACTGTACCCAACAAAAATACATTTTACTGCCTTATCATCCAATTTTCTGCGATGTTGTTCAGGCACTAATGCATATGCCAAACAACCAAAAACACGCAGATGAGCAACAGATGGCTTGCGGTCATGCCAAGCCTCATATGGAGTGATAGACTGCAACGCTTTAGTGGGACACCTGTTCAGTACATATGCTGCACACATGACAGCCTCAAGCCAGAAACTATGTGGTAAAGCCTGACTTTTGACCATGCACCTCGCCATCTCCATGAGTGACCTGTTCTTTCATTCAGCAACTCCATTCTGTTGAGGTGTATACGGCACTGTACACTGGTGTTTTATCCCACGTTCAGCCAGAAATGCATTAAAATCTGAAGACATATACTCCCCCCCTCGATCAGAACGGAGGGTGCCCATTTTACATGCTGACAGATTTTCAGCCAAAACCAAAAACTGTTTGAAGCACATGAACACTTCGGACTTTGCTTTGAGTGGATATACCCATGCATGCCTGGAAAAATCATCAATGAAAGTCACGAAGTAAAGGTAATTTCCAAAAGAGGGTGTCTGCATAGGACCACAGACATCACTATGTACAAGCTGCAATTTCTGCGTAGCCCGAACTGAACCATCTTTTGGAAAGGAAGAACGCTGCATTTTGCCCAAAATACAGCCTTCACAAACATGTTTTCCAGGTGCCTCAAGTTTGGGCAAAGAGGACACCATTTCAGATTTCTGCAGGCGTAACAAACTAGCAAAATTCAGATGACCAAAGCGTGCATGCCAAAGCTTTGCATCTGACATAGCCTGAGAATCATGAACTGCACATGCCGAATCATTCACAGATCTTTCATAGTCTATGAGCTTATACAGCCCACGACATAAAATGCCAGAAGCAATAATCACATCGCCATTTGAGAGATCATGGACTGTACACCTGTCATCAACAAATTTCACAACCAAGCCAATCTTGGCTAATGCAGAAACTGATAACAGATTCTTTTTTATCCCTGGCACAAATAAAGCATCTGACAAAGTGAAAGAACTACCATCAGCAGTAGTCAGAATGATCTTACCAACTCCCATAACAGGATAAGAGGAGTTATTGGCGCATGTGACAGTATTCCCTGTAGGAGCAGGCTCAAGTGAAAAGAAGAAACTGCGCTGCGAGGTAATATGTTTGGTCGCCCCACTGTCAAAATACCAAACATCTGAGTCTACTACAGACATGCACTGATCATGAGAAGATGGGTCAAAACTGCAGACAGTGGTAAACGCCCATTCTTCTTCCTGCACAAGATTTGCAGACTCTGTTTTTGGTGTAGAGGCCTCTGCAACAACCATTCCAGCCTCTTTCTTCTTTGCCTCTTTAGCAGCCAATTTTGGACAGTTCTTTATAATATGATCATTTCCTTTACAGTACTTGCAGAACAATTTCTGCTTTTCTGATTTCTTTTCATCTTTATCCTGGTTCTTCGATTGTGCAGCATTTGCAGATTTCTGCTTACTAGTAGAAGAGCTCCATTTTCCTTTGCCCTTCTGACTAGCCAGGAAAGCTTGATCTGCAACACGCATAATGGACCTGTTCTGCCTGGACTGATCTTCCTGCAACAGAACAGAGACTAATTCCTCAAATGACAAGGCATTCGGATTGCCTTTCATCATCAACCGAAGAGTAGAGGCAAAACTCTGATATGAATCAGGAAGACCATTCAGAACGGTCTGCACAAGTGAGCTATCTGGTATAACCTCATCAGCAAAAATCAATTGTTCCTTCAGGTCTTTGATCTTTGTAAGAAAATTGTCCATAGAATCACCTTCATTCATGTGCTCACTCTCCAACTGTTTTCGGAGGTAAGCAACACGAGCCTCATTCCTAGCCTGGTACAAAGTGGTAAGTGTATCCCAAGCATCCTTTGATGTTCTGCAAGAGCGAATGTGAGGAATAATGGCACGTTTGACAGACAAAGCTATCAATGCATGTGCCTGGGCATCTCTGCCATCCCAACGAATCTGCTCTGCAGTAGGTGCAACAGAAACAGCAGCACGAACAGGAATCTGCGGAATATCATCTTCGACACCATCTTCATCAGCTCCAACACCTGTATTTGCAGTACCTGTCGTTACAGGTGTAACAGGACGTCTTTCAACACCCTGCACAATGTTCCACAATCCTTTTGCAACCAGTACATGTCGCATCATATAAGCCCATAATGGGTAGTTGGTACCATCCAACTTATCCTCAACAGCCAACATACGGAATACATCACTGCTTTCAGCCATGGCCGGTGACTAAAATACCTTGATGCAGAAAATTGACTGTATCTAAAAAAGTTGAACGGAACTGCCTAAACGAGTTCTGCTAGACCTGTAGCAGACTTTGAGACGCTTAAACTGGCGAACAGAAACTGGTATATACCTTTGGCACAAAAGGACAAAATAGCCTGCACAAGCGCTGTGATAGTGCGTTCGGAGGCCGAAACGAGCTCAGATCGCGATTTCGGCACCACAGAGCAAAGCCGTTTTGATCTCGGAAACACCCTGAGTATGCTCACCAAATTTCGTGTGAATCTGAGACTGCAAACGGAGGAGTGTCGACGGCACCCTAGAAGAAGCGACGACCTGCTCTGATACCAATTGTTGGAGTTGGACGTCTGCGGAAGCACGCGAACAGCACAAGGAAGAAGAAGAAGCTTGGAGCACAACACACAAGACTGAATGTATTACTAGAGAATGTACAAAGATAAGTAGCCCATTAGGGCAATAGGCGTATATACAAGCCGAGGGAAAAAAACCTCCTAAAGAGGGAAAAAAGTGCCCCGGCAGTCCTAGAGTGTTCACACACATCACTACCTAAATATATCAACAGATGATGTCTTCATCATCTGAGCTTGTGTCCTCTTTCTGAATTGGTTCTTCTCTGATAAGCTTGGGGAAGTCTTCTTCCATGTCATAAGGTAGACTAACCTTCCTGCATTCATTTTCATACCATGAATCATTCTCATCAAAGATGACATCTCTGCTTACCTTGAAGCCTTTGTTTGAGGGGTTATAGAACCTGTATCCCTTCTGATTCAAATCATAACCAATGAAGATACATTTTTCAGCTTTAGGGTCTAGTTTTCCCCTTACCTGTGAGGGAATATGCACATATGCAACACAACCAAAGATTTTGCAATGATCTAGAGATGGTCTCTTACCATGCCAAGCCTCATAGGGTGTCATTCCATCAAGTGTCTTTGATGGCAATCTGTTAATTAAATATGTGGCAGTAGATACACTCTCTGCTCATAGATAATTTGGCAATTTCTTTTCATTTAGCATAGACCTAGCTGTCTCTACAATGAGTCTATTCCTTCTTTCAGCTACCCCATTTTGTTCAGGTGAGTACCTTGTAGTAATCTCCCTCTTGATGCCTCTTTCCTGTAAGAAATCTTCAAAGTTATTTGAGAAGTATTCTCCACCACCATCTGACCTTAGTTTCTTCAAATGTCTACCTGTTTGATTTTCAACTAGTGCAAGATACCTCTTGAAACAATTAAATACTTCATCTTTATGTTTCATGAAATATAAGACAGTCCACCTGCTATAGTCATCAATGAAGGACACATAGTACCTTGATCCAGATATGGATGGCTCCTTGCTAGGTCCCCAAACATCTGTATGCACCAATTCCAGATAATCTTCATGCATAAAACCTTTCTTGGTATAGGGCAATCTGTGTGACTTACCAAATTGACAAGCCCCACACTTGTATATCATGTGTTGCTTGGATACATTAGGTATCCCAAGCACACATTGATCCCTGCTCATTTGTTTTATGGTCCTCTCTCCAATGTGACCTAATCTCTTGTGCCAAATCTCCAATTCTGATAGGGTTTGATCTTTATAGTTGTACAAAGCAATATTCTTAGTGTCTTCAAGTTCAAAGGTAAACAATCTACCTGATTTTTCCCCCTTGCCTATCCTCCTGAATCCATGTCTTGGATCCTCCACATATGCACCATGTTGAGTGAACCTGACCTGTAGACCCTTTTCCACAATCTGACCTACACTCATCAGATTCTTGGTGATTGTTGGAACATACAATACTCTGCTCAATAAATTCTGATTACCATCACTAGTTTTGACATTGCCTACTTTAACAACTGAATGTTTAGTGTCATCACCTGTCTGCACTTGATGCTTGCCTTTGGGTTCTTCCAAATCAGAAAGTAGTGCAACATTTCCAGCTACATGATTAGAGCAACCTGAATCAATATAGAATAAGTGATCATCATTGATACCTGACTTAGATGTCATATTCATGATCAATAGGGAATCATCTTGCTCCTCTGCATAATTGTTGTAATCCTTCCTATTTCTGTATCCACCTTGATAGTTGCCATTGTGATTGTAGTTGTTGTTATAATTATTGTTGTAGCCATGGTAGCCTTGAGATTGGTTGAATCTGCCTCTGCCTTGAGAGTATCCTCCTCTTTGGTGACCTCTTCCTCTTTGGTTCTTGTAGTTTTTGTAACATTCATCTGTAGTATGGTTAGACAAGCCACAAATATTGCATGGAGATTGGTTGTAGGGTTTCCCCCTACCTGACTTACCTCCTCTGCCTCTACCTCTTGAAGATCTACCTCTCCCTGCATAGTTTGCTTGGGAGGTAGAGCCTTCTTCATCAACCTTTTTGTTTTTACCCTTGTCTTTAGCCTTCTTATCAGTATATAGGGCAGAGGGATTGTTACCTTTTGATTGCTCTCCATTCTTTGTGATATTTGCTTCATGTGTGAAGAGTTGTCCAATCAGGGTTGTTAGATCAGGTGCTTGGATGTCCATGTATAAGTCCATTGCTGTGGTAAAGCTCTCCCACTTGTCATCTGCCTTTAGTCCGTTGATCACTTGTCTAACTATTTGCTCTTCTTCAATCTCCTCTCCAGCACTTGCAAGTTGGTCTACAATGTCCTTGACTTTGGTAACAAAATTTGAGACAGATTGTTTTGATTGCTTCCTAAGGGTTGTAAACTCAACCCATAGCTGATTCTTTCTGGCCCTTGTGCTTGATGAAAAATAAGTTGACAAGGTTTCCCAAGTCTCTTGGGAAGTTTTGCAATTCCTTATGTGTGGTAGAAGGAAATCAGAAATAGAGTTTAGAAGATATGACCTTGCCAAAGCATCTTTTGCACACCATTGATTGAGTCTCTCTTGCTCTTCCTTGGTGGGTAGGCCTCTTGCTTTGAATGAGGGCAATTCCTCATCTCCTGATATGAATCCAAACAAGCTCCTTCCTTGTAGATAGGTCTTCATCCTTAGAGACCAAGCTTGGTAGTTGTTCCTGTCTAATTTGTCAATGAAGGAAGGGAAACCATCACCCATGATTACCTTATATGCTCTGATACCACTGTTGGAAGTGATGATTGGATGCACTCAAGAACTGGGTTGGTGCTGCAAAACCTGCTTCACACCTGCCCTCCTTTGACTCCAGATATGCTTAGTATACTTGCTTAGCTTCCAAATGACACCAAAATATGCTATATGTACTTTGGAAATGAGTTGAGTAATGATTAGATCAAAACAGGCTACTTGTGACTTCAAGAATCCTGAAAAACTTGCTATTTTGGTATTGACACCTGCTCAGAGTTATGCTCAGTATGGCCAACACACTTACAATTGGTCTAATCCCTTCTAGACATATTCAAGTAGCTTAACAAGCTTCCATTTGCAAGTGGAATGAAAAGAAATGATAAACCACATCCAGAGAAATTGATTTAGCAAATTTAGGAGCACTCCCGATTTTTTAGGAGTTGTGCAGAACAATACCAGTGACCACTTCGAGCGCGATTTCTCCCAAACGGCTGAATGAAATCTTCTGAAATTGTATGCTTGTAGAAGACCTTGAGCTGGTTCCAACAAGCTATAGATTTCTTGATTTGGTTCAGTAGATCCTGAGATATGCTCCTCTGAAGTTGACAGACTTGAAGTGAAGAACACAGAGAACCAGAAATGATGAATGTGTAAATATCTATTGATTTGTATGAATGTACAAGCTCATTAGCATGACAAGCATAGATAATTGAGGTGTGGTGGTGTAGGCTATGGAGTAGCACTACCACACACACAGTTACAAGAGCAATAAGCCTCGGGAGTTGAGCTACTACAGGAGAGCTACAGCCGCGACTTTTCTCATAGCTTTTATAGAAGTTTTTTCTACGAGTTGAATTTGAATTTCAAATGTAGGCTCCCTAGAATCTCTCCACTAAACTTAGGGAGATATTCTCTCCATTAAATCATCTAAGAATCCACGACTAATCAAGTTGGTGTGATTACAAGAGTGGTTAAAGTCATATAGACTTTTACAGGAGATAAATGGTAAGAACAATAAGACTAGGTTCCTATGGTTCATTCTTCAAGTGATAACCTCATGAATTAACCCAAGCTAGGCTTCCAAGATCCAAGCTTTATGTTGAGTCTTCAAGGTTGATATCCAAGCCAAGTGTTAAGGCTTGAATTACACCAACATGTCATACTCATCGAGGAGGAGAATTATTATCAACAAAACATAACAAATACTTGAGTGAGCATGGAATCAAAAGGATGCTCACTAGCGCTCATACAAAACAGCAAAATATTGGTGTAAAGAGATTAGACATGTTAGTATTTGAAATGGCAGTATGCATGCTAAAGTCCTAGGATATGTCTCTTTTTTTGGGGGAAGAGCTAGTTAACAAACCTCTATACCTTTTAAATAGGAGTTATACAAAGGGAGTACATGGCATTACACCTCAAGAAGCATACTCTGTAAAAATTCATCGATTATACATTTCAAATTTTTTGATATTTTTATTATGCATGTGTAGCTGATTCAACAAGAACTAAGCTAGGTTCCAAAAGAAAAAAATGTGGGGTGAGTAGAAGATGTTAGATATGCTTAATGCCTCACCCTTAGGTAGCACCACCATTGTTCCATGTCACTATATTTTGTAAGACCCCCATTATGAGGAGAAGCCATATGATATTCTTACACATTGTTAGGTTCCTAACTTTCAGTTCAGATGAGTTCTCGAGTAGACCATAGATGAATAGTTAGGAGGGCTACTTCTAAGCCATTGGATTTGGGATTGATCCTATATGTGGATAAACCATAATCAAGGGTTAGAGACAAAAGTGGCTTTCTTACTTGGGGAAGGGTTTATTTGATATGGGACATTGTATCTAGACTTGATCCTAGGTGTGGACTAAGCAAGATTAAGGGATATAAACAAATGGTTGTTGATCCTACTTTTCTACCATTGGATTTGGACCATAAATCAATGGTGGAGATTATTTTTGGAACGGATCAAGCTACTATGGGAATTTTGACCTAGACTTGGAGGAGCTTATAAGGATGGTCCCCTCCCCATTTAGGATTATAGTTTATGGTGTTTGGAACCGTTAGGGTCTCTATCTTTGTACCCATTGTGTAGGTTTATAGCCATTCACCTAGCTTCTATCTAGATCACCATCTAAGCTCCATGTAGAAAGTGCATGGGTGGATAAAACCATCTATTTCTTGTATAGTTTTTGAGTTATCTAATATTAAAGTTTTGGGTTTGAGTTGAATCAAGTTGAGTTCATCTTCTACTCATCTTGTGTTGACTTTCAACTATAACCATATCTCTTATGTTTTTTCGTGCTTAGCAATCTCTCTCTTTATTTCTAATCTTGATCCTATATATGTGTTGTGCTAACTCCTACATGACATTGGAGTTGCACCACTAGTCCATCATTATTCATCATTTTGTTTTTCTTACACGGTATCAGAGCTCAGGAAGGTATAGAAGATTGTAGTGATCATGGAGGCCAAGGAATCAAAAATAGCATTTGCGGAAGGAATACTTCTGTATTCAAGCTTGTGAGAGTTAAATCCTTCCACTCCAAAGTTTGTGATAGGTAAAGGCTTCAACATTGGAGATCTTGGGATGCAAAGGCTTCAATGCTATAGCTTGTGGGAGGCAAAGGATTCAATGCTAGAAGTCATGGAAGGCAAAGGCCTCAAGGATTCAAGTTCATGGGACACAAAGGCTTCAACACTATGGGGGTTGTTAGCATATAGAATTCAAAGTGGCAGTGGAGTCAGTGCAATGGATTTGGCAATGCATGTTGGGGATGTAAGGGTCACATGACCTTACATCTATATTCATATACATATATCATTTTATAGGGCATTGCCTCATGTAGATCATTATTGGGTTCCAAGGCCCCCATGCATATGTGTGCATCTCTTCTCTCCTCTCTCTCCCTCCATCTTCTCCTTGCTCCTCTTGTTTAGCACACCAAATCTCTTGGTATCAGAGCTTGTTGAAGGCTGGTGTGCAAGGAGCGTCAATGGAAGTTTAGGGTTCAAAAGGTGAATATGCAGGTCAACACCCTCTTAATAGCTATTGGGTATTGTTGCCATAACTTGATCTAGGAAGCTTGTATTTGCATGATTTAAAGCTCTCCGTGTAGTTAACACAAAGAATTACAACTTTGCTAAGGGGCACAAAATCTAGTTTGGATTTTTCGTTTACCAAAAATTCAAAAAACTCATAGTAATGTAGAAATCAAATCTACAATCACTTGGAGATCACGTTAGTGTTTTCACTGTAACTTGAGTTTTAGAGATCAGATTGAAGCAATTCAACTTGCTATGCATACCTTGTCAAAGCTTCTACAATTTAAAAGAACACAAGCTGAGATTTTGAGTGCTAAGTCATCGAAAATGGAGAATACAGAGCAACAGAGTTACAAGTGAAGGTGAAATTGATAGTAGATGCTTGTTTTGTGTATATCTTGATTTATGCACCCTTGATTGAGGTGTTCTAAATATCCTTACATAGCCAAGAAAAAGATCTTTAAGTTTGCTAAAAAGATCAAAGGCAAGTCTTCAAGTTTGGAGCATCAAAAGCACAATATATAGACTTCCATATTTTTCCTATGCAACCCTAAAGATAGTTGAAGATTGGAATTAACTTCAAATCTCTTTTGAAATCTTGGTTTAGAGCATGGTGCAAATTTAGTTCGGAGAATTTTTTATGAGCACTTATGCTTTGTTCTTTGCTTCCATTGACCATGTATGGTCACTGTGGTAGCTCCTCCATATGAGAGTATAGCATGATCTTGTCAAGTATTTGGCATGTGAGATGTCATTGTGATTTACCTTTCAAGTTTATGCCATCACAAGCTTGATCATAGTATTTTCAATGGATGTATAGTGGCATTGTGATCTATATCTTGTTTATGCCACTTAGATACAACTTAGCTTGCCGATTGCACACAATTTATGAGAGTTGATTTTGGATCTTTCTTAGCACTTATATTCTTGTTTTTATGCAAATACATGATCCAATTGGAGCCTCAGCTATATTCATTTTATCACCAGTGTTAATTTTACATTGAGCCATATTATCATTGATAGTTATATATGATTGCCACTATGGTTTGGCATTAGTGGATGGTATATTCCCACATGGTTATTTTGGTTCAAATTCCATTTTACAGAGGAGGTGTTGTCAAAATTTCATTGTCTTTTATGCTAGAAGAGTACTTTAGTAGATCCTTTATGCTTGTGTGATAGCTTTGGATCATTGCTTATCTCCATTCACTTGGACTTGGTCACAAGTTATTTGTGGCAGGTTGGATCATCTTGTAGGATTCATTCTTGAGTGGGAGGTGTATCACCATTATATTAGTGTGTATTGCCATCATTTTTTGGCATGTGTATTTGCCATTATCTTTGATTGGATCAATCATAGGTGGTGACAGATTACTCATTGTTCTTTTTTCTACTATTTATAATGTTTTGATTGCTCATTCAAGATTCTTTCATATATACTTGGTCATTTTGGAGACTTGGTGAGCAAGCTTATGCTCATGGTTTTATATGCATGTTAGCTGCATGGTTATGTGACAAGTGGTTCATTCACATAGTTTTCTTCTCCAGTGAGACATTTGTGATGGATTTATGCATATGGATATGTAGATATGATCCTATTGGTTATAAAGTATTATTTTTAGTCTCTTGTTACATTGCTAATCTCTTGGATTTTCATCATGGTGTCTTCTTGGTTTGATGACACTTACTTTCCACGATGGAAAGCTCAGATGTGGCATATTTTGGCTCATGTAGAGTTACACATGTATGTTTATAGATATGCACAGAGGCCTCGTGATATGTTCGACCATGTATGGATGGATATGGATGCATTGGCCAGCTCCACTATTCGATTATAGCTTGTGGATTCTATATATGAGTATTTGATGTATGAAGAGACGAGTAGTACATTATGGCAAAGACTACATGATATGTATGTGAGTCCATTGAATCATGTGAGATGTAGATCACATAGAAAACTTTGGTGTTGGCATTGTGGTTGTGAGGGCCATACTCGACAACATTGCTTCAGGTGGATGTGATGATGATGTCAAAGATATGCATGTGATGCGGTTCAGTTAGTGGTTTCAAGAGAGTCTATGGCAGTTCATTACGCTAGTGATGGTGATATCACTTTCTCCTATGATTCATCTCAAGATTCCCCTTATTAATTAGATAGCACACATATGGCTTGGATGCTTGATGCATTAGCCACTTTTCATGTTACTCCATATCATGAGTGATTTTGTTGATTCTTAGGTGAGAGTCATCGATGTGTGCACATGTCTAATGGTACAACATATGACATTGAGGGTGAAAGAGATGTATACCTTATTCTACTTAGTGGGCATCACTTATGCTTAGACATGTATGCTATGTGCCTTCATTCCCTATGAGCTTGATTTAAGTTAGCCAGTTATAGAAGAGCAGATGTTATGCATTCCTTGGTAAGTATCATTTTCAGTTGCAATTGAGACAGCTTATGCTTGTCAAAGGTGCTAGGATTGGGCACAGGTATCCACTACAGATACTCCATGTGAGAGATAGTCTCGTCTTAGTGGGAGTTCAGCCTTATGTGCCATGTGAGACTCATCATGTCTCATTTTGTCTACCTACAGATAGGCCCATTGACATTCATGATGCACATGTATGGCAGGATTCATATGCTCAGATGGATGCACACATAGAGCATGTTTTACATGTTCATGATTCTTTTGTAGAGCATGATTTGGTTGATCATATGGATGCTCATATGGAGCACACTTTTGATGATCATTTGGATGTTTTAGAGCATGATGTGGATGCTCAAGTGGAGCATTCTGATGACACTCATTTAGAGTTAGATCATCGATTTGATCTTTTTAGATGTTGTGCAGTTAGTCCATGTGGAGCATGATGATACACTTGGTGTGCTATAGCAGGATAGCTCTTATGATACACACTATGCAGTAGAGCATATTAGCTCTCAGGATGCATAGCTAGATACATCCTTGGTTGATAGGATGGCTGATTTGGATGTTGAGGAGTTAACAATTATGAATTCATTCTTCGATTTTCTCATGCCAAAAGTTGACACACATATGTCAAGACATGTTGATCTTGATGATGGTGCTTTGGATGCCTTGGATACAGGCATGGCTGACATGCTTAGGTTAGCCAAGATACCACATGTTTTGTCAGCATTCTGGAGTCTGATGTACAAGTTGCTATGCTCAAGACCAAACATTGCAATTGCTATTGGAGCATTTTCACTTGGAGTTGTTAGTCATTCGATGATTGACATAGGCATAAAGTGAGTGGGAGCTTTGTAGGAACTTCATCAGTTCTTGTGTCAGTCAGATGTCAGCTTGACTCTTGTCGATATGAGTCTAGAGCAGTTTGAGGTGCATGGGTACACCTTGTTTGAGGTAGTTGGTGTAGGCTGATTGGTATGGTTGAGATATGGACTCTTCCTGTACATTATTGTATATCCCTACATCATTCCTTATATCTCTTACCACTTACGGTAACATTGATCCTTAAGTGGGAGATTATTGGGGATGTAAGGGTCATGTGACCTTACTCCTATACTCATATACATATATCATTTTATACAGCATTGCCTCATGGAGATCATTATGTGGGTTTCGAGGCTCCCATGCATATGTGTGTGTCTCTCCTCTCCTCTCTCTACCTCCATCTCCTCCTTGCTTTTCTTGTTCAACACACCAAAGCCCTTCAATGCAAACACTATGGGTTCATCCACCAACCTCCAACGAAGGCAAGTCAGATGGTACAAATTAACTTCTTTGGAAGTTGAAGATTACAATTGTCATTGATTCTTAGGATCTTTTTGACATGTGAGAAAGAGCATGACCTACATTTGAACCATTGGATCCATGTATGCTGATTCTCCCATATGAAAAGCTTCTATAAGCTTGGAAGATAAGGAATGCAAATGCACTATATGCTATAGTAACCACTTGTGTGGAACCAATTCTGCCTCTAATTTAGCATACTTCCAAGGAAAGTGAGGCATGGAGTATACTAAGGAGTCGGTACAAGGTTCAAAACCAAACATGCATTCAAGATTAAGATCATAGATTGTAAGCAGAGAGATTTGTATAAGGAGAGAAGGCTAAGGCATCCATTACTTAGATTAGGAAGCGATGTGATGAAATGGCTTGTGGAGGGGTTCAAAAGAATCGCAACGGGCTAGCTCAAAGGTGGCTCCAAAATTCTCCACCAAAGTATGATGGAAGGATAATTATTCTCAACACTCAAATGAGACCTCAAGATTTGAAATGTGGGTTTATTTTACAACCAAGGGAAGAGGATTCGTAGTTCAAAGCCCAAGTAAGAAGTTGCAATGGAGAAGCTACATTCTCCACAAATGCATCAAGTAAAGGTGGTTCCTCAACCAAAGTTGAGAGTAAAAGAGTAGTAGTAGTAGTAGTTTCAAGGATAGTGCTTCCATTGCAAAAGGAAGGAAAAACAATTGCAAATTCTCATGTCAAGAGGATAGATGAAGAGTATAAGGAGGAGACAATGGATGAAACTAAAGAAAAGTTGGTATGCTCCTTAGCACAAGAAGAATCATTTGTGCATTCATGGGTACTCGACAACGGTGCATCTCATCACATGGTCAATGAAAGAGGTCACTCTAGTTCTATGTAGCCTCAGCAAGAACCCATCAGAGTGAGAGGACCATATATTGAAGGAGATTCAAAAGCAAGGTATTATTCCTCATCACTTACCTATAGTCAATGGAATGTAGGAACATTGTAGAGCTTGTACAATGGGCAAGCCATAGAGAGAGACATTCCCACAAGAAAGAAAGAGTAGGTCAAAGGGTCCTCTAGTGTTGGTATATGCCAACTTGTGTGGTAAGATTTCTATACACGACTTATGAGTATCATCCTACCTTGTGATCATGAACGACTATAATAGGAAGATGTGGATGCAAATGAACCAGAGAAAAGTGTGAAGAACCTTGAAATAGGAGGTGATGGTGAGCTCAACATAAAGGAGTTGGAAAGCTTTTTCAAGGGCAAAGGAATAAAGTGTCAATCAGTGACACCTCACACATCACATCAATATAAGATTATGGAATGCAAGAGTCACACCTTTTTTGAGATAGCAATGTATATAAAGGGAAATATGGGATCTCGTAATCAAATAAAAAAGATTCATCATGAAGCGTACATTGGTAAGAACCCATCTATCTCACACTTTGGAATTTTTGAGAGTGTGTGTTATGATCTTGTCTCAAGTCAAAGTTTGAAAAAAAAAGCAAGAGATGCATGTGAAAAGCAAAGGGCTTTCATATTCTGTCATCATGAGGCAAAGAAGATCAAAGTGTGATGTGATTGTTACTATTAGTGTCCATGTGAAAGGCCAAATGGCCACCGGACACTTTTGTATATGTTCTTTAATAAAACATATAGTGGCCTAGTCAACCATAGACTATAAGTTCGATCACATTTTGTAATACCTAAGAACTCAGTGTTTGTGCTCCCTCCATACTATGTTTTCTATGTATTCTACAACCTCTGTCTGGAGTATTGTGTGCCACACTTGGAGCTCAGTTTTCTACTCTGAGGATATCGTCATGGAGCTCTGGAGAAGGAGAGCACACTGTGGTGCATCAACATCAAAATACTTCAGTGATGTGGTGTTTGTGGAGGAGCCACACGCAATGGAGGAAAAGAAAGGAGCTTCCAATTTATCATCAATTGAAGGATTAATTCACTATGTACCTAGCCCTAAAGTCATCCCTACCTATGAACAAGAAAAAGCATTATCATCAGATGATAAGATTAGAGTCTACCACTGTAAAATCACCCAAACAGAGCCCACCCACCCAAGGCTTTCTTCAAGGCTTACGACTAAGGCATCAACCAAGGCATAGACCTTGGCATACCTTGTCATCTGAGTCACCAAAGTCATCGTTGGCTGCACGTGAGGGAGGACCTCAACAATCGAGGAAGACAAAGGTTCCTAGTACTTCCCAAGAGGTCACCCATCTGAGTATTGTTCCCCGAGGAGCTCGCTTAACCGCGGCAATCTCTTCCCACTAAGCTACACTCTTGTGGTGCTTGAAGAAGGGGAAAGACTAAGGTTCACATTACCTTCAATAAGTTTTGGTCCCTCAAAGCTTCACTCTTTGCTTTCAAAGCTTATTTTCAAAGCATTTTTGGGGTGATTTTTGAAGCCATTTTGGAGTTTTTTCATGCATAGTTCTCTTCATAGAGGTCCAAGAACATCAAGAAGAGTGTTCTTTGTACTTCTTTCGCACTGAAAGTTCTTCCCCTTTTGGGGCTGTGTTTTCAGCCACACTAGTTAATCTATAGGTTTCTTGAAAGTGGTGGGAGCAGCCACCACAAGTCTATGCAGCTTTTTGGAGCCTAAAGAACATAGTTGATAGACACTTGCAGGTGTTGTTGGCCAATATTTGAGCAATGCATTCAACCTTTCAGCGCCATCTTACTGCATATATTGAGCACATTCATACTATGTACATTTTTTTGGATACCGCTTATGTACATCCATGTGGTTATTGATATAGTGGTTATGTTTTTGCATAAAGCCTAATACACTTGATAAAGAGGCTCGTGGTGAGGTTTTCTTAATTGAGACACACCCAGATGTCAGGTTCTCTTCGGTGATGCAGGTGGAAGACTTACCCAGCCCTGCCATAGGAGATGTATGATAGTTGTTCACAGGTGCTTGATAAGCCTAATTGGCTTCTTTCGAGTAATTGATTATATCCAGTGGAGTCAGTAATTCACTATGCAGGTAAACATGTTATTACTTGCAGTTTTATGAGATTTTGACACTATTCATATTCTCATTTTGCAAAGGATACTCGGGCAAAAAGTTTTGAGATTTTTTGGTTTTGTCAACTATATTCTGGTCCATTTACTCCTTGATATGATAATTGAAGTGAGCACATTTATTCTCACATAATTCTTTTGGTTGGTCATTATTTTTCATTAATTCATTTTTGTGGGAAGATTGTTGAATTCTCTCCAAGAATCAGACACTTAGTCATCCTTCTTTGAGCCTTAGTGGTGTTCAGACTCTTCTAGCTCCATTATCATTATATTCAGTTGTCTATCATCATGGCATCAGATGTCTCAGGCAGGTCTAGTGGATCACGGTCTAATGCCAGTGTTCCAAGGAGGAGCTATAACTTGCAGGGAAAAGACCATTTTAAGATCTGGAAATTTGATGGCACAAACTTTGCTCTATGGAAGAATGAGATTAAAGATGTCCTAGTTCAAAGACAATGGAAGCCAGTAAATGGAATCTAAAAGAATCCTGTTGACATGGATGAAGATGATTGGGATGAGTTAGATGAAATGGCCAGGTCTACCATTCGATTGCACTTGGCAGATAATGGTTAGTTTACAGTATTAGACTATGAAAGTGCAAAGGAGCATTGGAAGAAGTTATGCAATAGATATGAAAAAGATACAGCATCAAATAAAGTGTATCTAATGAGAAATTTATATGACCTTCGCATGAAGGACACAGATAGTGTATTTGCTCATCTAAATGAGTTTGATGCTATATTCTCCCAGTTACAGGCTCATAAAAATGGATATGGATAATGAAATGAAAGAAGTCTTGTTATTATGCACCTTGCCATCATCATGGGATACATTCTACACAGCTATTAGCAATAGCACACCTGGTGGTAAATTTGTCTATGATGAAATATGTGGAGCACTCTTGAGTGAGGAGATTCGTAGAAAATCTATGGTTGGCACTCAGAGTGGAGATGAATATAGTGTTCATGATTCTTACCAAGGGAAGAATACACAATGTGGCAAGATCAAGAACAAGGAAAAGAATGGTCAACGGAATAAGAGTAGAACTAAATCAAGGAAGAGTGATATTGAATGCCATTATTTTCATAAGAAAGGACACATGAAGAAAGACTGGTATGCATTAAAGAATGTTAAAGGTAAAGGAGAGAATGTTTATGTGCATGTTAAACAGTTACCCGCACCATCTACTTTGACTGTGACAATTGAAGAAATTAATGCTATTTTTGATGATGTTGATGTGTTGACACTTGATAGTACTGTGCTAACTGAGGTCCTTATGGCTGATTCTCTTTCCCACACATGGTTGCTAGATTTTGGTGCTTCTTTCCATGTGACACCACACAGAGAATGGTTTTCTAATTATGTAGCAAAGTCTCTTAGTACCGTGAAACTTGGTGACTCTTACGAGTGTGATATTGCGGGGATTGGAGATGTGGTTGTGTAGTTCATTGATGGTTCAATATTTACTATGCATAATGTATGCCATGTACCTCAGTTATCATGTAGATTCATGTCGATTGGTCAACTTGATGACCTTGGTTACAAGGTGGTCTTCTATGCTCAATCCTTTTGCATATCAAAGGGCAATATGGTTACTGCAAAAGGAAGCAAAGTTGGCTCACTTTATCCTTTATTTGTATCACAGAAAGAACACTTGCTAGCTATTACTAAACAGCCCATGGCTTGTATTTTCCATGGCCGTTTGGGCCATATATCACGTAGTGGAATGGAAAATCTTACTTGTTTTGGCTACTTACCTGTGTTATCTTTCTCTGATGTTTCATTTTGTGAGCATTGTCAATATGGAAAGCAAAATAAGAATGTGCACAAAATGCACATTGACTCCTCAATTCAGGCTTTTGATCTCGTTCATAGAGATTTGTGTAGTCCTATGCCCACAAGGTCATTAGGGGTTTCTCTTTATTTTGTGACTTTCATAGATGATGCTACTACAAAAGTCTAGGTATATCCTATCAAAGCAAAGGATTATGTATTCTCTACTTTTAGAAATTGGCTTGCTTCAGTTGAGACTAAAAAAGGAACTAATCTTAAGGCTTTACATTTAGATAATGGGGGTGAGTATACCTCACATGAATTCAGTCTTTTCTGCTAGTCTAGAGGAATTCGTAGATATTTTAGAGCTCCTTCCCCAATACAGAATGGTGTAGCTGAAAGGATGAATAGAACTATTTAAGATAGAGTAGTTTCTATGCTACATCATGCAAACCTTTCACAAGGATTTTGGGCAGAAGCAATATTGACTACAGTTCATGTGATTAACCTTTCACCCAGTACTGCCAAAGGTCTGAAGCATATGTTCATATACCAAAGAATCTTAGACAAAAGTTGAACCATAAGTCAAAGAAATGCATTTTCTTGGATATGGTCAAGAAGGAGAATTTGGATATCACTTATGGGATCCTAAATCAGGATCAGTAATCAAAAGTAGTGATGTCATTTTCAACAAGTCTAAGATGCATAAACAACCCATTAAGGAGTTGAAGTGAGAAGAGTGGTGTTTGAGGATACTAGTCCTCCAGTTAGCATGCATAAAAATGCTTCACATAGGGATGTTCAAGAGAATATCGGATCAGATCAGTCTGCAAATATTCATGTTCAGAAACCATTGAGACGCTCTACATGTGTCTCACATCCACTTGATAGATATGTTCCAGATTTGGATTTTGTGCTAACAGATGTTGGTGAGCCTTCTTGCTACAAAGAGGCTATGCAGACAATGGATCATGTCAAGTGGGAGCATGCCATGAAGAGTGAGTTGGATTCTATTCACAAGAATGGTACTTGGGATTTAGTACCTTTGCCAACGAGCAGGAAAGCTTTACCATGTAAATGGGTGTATATGTTGAAATTCACATCAGATAGTGCTTCTCCAAAGTATAAAACATGTCTCGTTGCAAAGGGTTTTAAGCAACAACATGGTGTCGATTTCAAGGAAAGCTTCTCTCCAATGGTCAACGTCACTACCCTGCACATGTTGCTTGGATTCATTGCAATGGAGGACTTAGAGCTAGTCCAAATGGATGTGAAAATTGCTTTCTTGAATGGAGATCTTACAGATGAGATCTATATGGAACAACCAAAGGGTTATGTAGTTCCTGACAAAGAAAGTCTAGCTTGTAAACTCAAGAAGAGCTTATATGAACTTAAACAGTCCCCTAGACAATGCTACCAAAAGTTTGATGCTTTTAGGAAGTCTCATGGCTATTCTCGAAGCAATGAGGATCATTGTCTCTACACAAAAAGATGCTCAGATGACAGCTTGATATGCTTGATACTTTATGTCGATGATATGTTGATTGTTGAGAAGTCCTCTTATGACTTGTCAATTCTCAAAAAGAAGTTAAGTCAGACATTTGATATGAAAGATTTGGGGCATGCCAAACATATTCTTGGCATGTGCATTACTCGTGATAGGAGTAAAAGGTACATATACTTATCTCAAAGTGAGTACATATCCAAGGTACGTCAAAGGTTCAATATGTAGGGTGGAAAGGCACTGAGTACACCTTTACCCACATATGTGAAATTGAGCAAGGATGATTGCCCCAAATCACATGAGGACAAGGAATTCATGACCAAAATCCCTTATCAGTCTACTGTTGGTAGTCTCATGTCTGCAATGGTAGCTACAAGACCATACATTGCATTTGCAAGGGAGTTGTGAGCAGATATATGTCTAATCCCAACAAGAAACGTTGGGAAGCGGTCAAGATGATTTTTAGATATCTCAGTGGGACTAAGGACAAGTGTCTATGCTTAGGTAGAGGGAAAGCATCCATTATTGGTTACCGAAGTCTAACTATGCTGGTTGTGTAGACAATCGTAAGCCTACATCAGGGTACATTTTTCATTTTGTTGGAGGTGCTATCTCTTTGAGATCTCATCTTCAAGAATGTACAGTTGTTTCCACCACAGAAGCAAAGTATGTTGCAACAAGTGAGGTATGTAAAGAAGCATTGTGGCTTTTTCGTCTTGCTTGTGATATGGGTCTACCTTAGCATGTACCTTGTTTGCTTAGTGATAGTCAGAGTGCCATTGCTTTGGCTAAGAATCCGGTCTATCATGCAAAGACCAAGCACATTGAGGTGAGGTATCACTTCATTAGAGATTGGTTAACCATTGAGTGCATTATTTTTTAGCAGGTTCATACTCGAGATAATGCTAAAGATTCTTTGACTAAAGCTCTACCACAAGATAGCTTTTGACACTATTGTCACTTGATGGGCGTTACTTGACTCATGATTTTACACAGTCATTTGTATACTGTGTAATATCCCATCAGGTGGGAGGTATAGTTGTTGGAGATAGACGTCTGCGGAAGCACGCGAACAGCACAAGGAAGAAGAAGAAGCTTGGAGCACAACACACAAGACTGAATGTATTACTAGAGAATGTACAAAGATAAGTAGCCCATTAGGGCAATAGGCATATATACAAGCCGGGGGAAAAAAACCTCCTAAAGAGGGAAAAAAGTGCCCCGGCGGTCCTAGAGTGTTCACACACATCACTACCTAAATATATCAACAAATCCCCCCTGGGAGTGATACGGTGAACAAGGAGCTGGCACTCATGTATAAGGAAGTGCCAAGCTATGTGGAAATCACTCCACAAAAGGAAGTAAGCCCAAAGCTTTGCGGAAAGCTTCAAACTTCTCCCTAGGCAGAGCCTTCGTAAAAAGGTCTGCAATGTTCTCCTGCATGGGCACATATGCCAAGCTGATCTCCCCAACAGAGAACCTCTCCCTGACATAGTGATAATGCACCTCAATGTGCTTAGTGCGAGCATGGAACACAGGGTTCCTCGCAACTGCCAATGCGCTCTGACTGTCAGTGAAGATGGAGGTGGCAGAAGACTGGCCAACACCCAAATCAGCCATAAGGCGTCTGAGCCACACACACTCAACAGTAGCTGTGAAAGCTGCCCTATACTCAGCCTCACAACTGGAAGTGGCCACAGTAGGCTGCTTCTTGCTCAACCAAGATATACATGAGCTACCAAGCATGAAGCAAAAACCATTGGTGGACACACGAGTGTCATAGCAACCAGCCCAATCTGAGTCAGAAAAAGCATGCAAATCTGGCGGTAGTGATCCCCCCTTGGGATAAAACAACCCAAGTAGCCGAGTACCACTCAAGTAGCGAAAGATGCGCTTAACCGCTTTCCAATGCGTGACTCCTGGGAATGCATAAACATGCTCATCTGTGAGACAGCAAACTGAATATCTGGCCGAGTAATGCATAAGTAAATCAAGCATCCAACAGCCTGCTGATAGAGAACAGCATCAAATGCATCTCCAGCATCATCAAGACTCAATCGTAAACCTGTCTCCATAGGAGTGGCAATAGGCTTACAGTCTTCAAGGCCAAAAGGCTGCAATAATGTGTCTATATATTTCGTTTGACACAAATCCATTCCACCATCAACATGCATAAACTGAATGCCCAAATAGTGATGCAAATGCCCCAAATCAGACATCTCAAATGAGGCATGCAAATCAGCCTTAAAATCAGCAATATGTGTCTCAATAGGACCAGTGAGCAGCATGTCATCCACATAGACAACAATGATCAGAAGCACATCATTAGCACGCTTAACATATAAGGTGCTTTCAGTTGGACTATTCTCAAAACCATGTGCAATCAGATAGGCATGTATCTTCTCATACCAAGCACGTGGTGCTTGATTTAAACCATATAATGCCTTCTTTAACCTGCAAACCTGGTTTTCATGCCCTTTCTGCACAAAGCCACGGCGCTGAAAAACATACACTTCTTCATGCAAGTCACCATTCAGAAATGCTGTTTTAATGTCCAACTGATGTACATTCCAACCATGATGGGCTGAAAGTGCACAAATGTTGCGAACAGTAGTCATACGGCATGTAGGTGCAAAGGTCTCATCAAAATCAATGCCTCTTTCCTGTGCATAACCCTTTGCAACAAGCCTAGCCTTATACCTGTCAACTGTACCATCAAGTTTACGCTTCAGCTTGTATACCCACTTAGTGCCAATGGCCTTTTTGCCAGGAGGCAAGTCACATAAAGACCAAGTACCATTCTTCATTATAGCATCATATTCAGATTGCATAGCAGCCATCCAATTTTCTGAATTTTGTGCTTCATCAAAAGAAATAGGCTCATTCTCATCACAGAGACTAGATGCAGCCATAGCATAGCAATCTGATGCAAAGGAGCCACTATGAGAGCGTGAACGAGTACGATATGACAAAGGTGCATCTAATTTGCTGTCACGCAAAGTGTGCACCAGCCATTTTGGCATAGTTTTTGCCTGCTCAATATCAGCTCTCTCATCAACAAGTGCATCATGTAAATCTGCATCAGAAATGGAATGATCTGCATCATCATATGAAAGCTGCAAAGGTTGAGAAGTTGCCTCATTAGGACCAGCACTAGCCTGTCCACCTGTAAAAAGAGGCATCAAAGTATCATATATGTCTTTGGAGCTAACAGATGTCTCCTTAGTACATGAAAGCAATGGCTAAATAGCATCTTCCACAAAGACAACATCACGGCTAACCAGAATGCGTTTAGTCCATGGATGATATAGATGATAGCCTTTACTTTCAGAACTGTACCCAACAAAAATACATTTTACTGCCTTATCATCCAATTTTCTGCGATGTTGTTCAGGCACTAATGCATATGCCAAACAACCAAAAACACGCAGATGAGCAACAGATGGCTTGCGGTCATGCCAAGCCTCATATGGAGTGATAGACTGCAATGCTTTAGTGGGACACCTGTTCAGTACATATGCTGCACACATGACAGCCTCAAGCCAGAAACTATGTGGTAAAGCCTGACTTTTGACCATGCACCTCGCCATCTCCATGAGTGACCTGTTCTTTCGTTCAGCAACTCCATTCTATTGAGGTGTATACGGCACTGTACACTGGTGTTTTATCCCACGTTCAGCCAGAAATGCATTAAAATCTGAAGACATATATCCCCCCCCTCGATCAGAACGGAGGGTGCCCATTTTACATGCTGACAGATTTTCAGCCAAAACTAAAAACTGTTTGAAGCATATGAACACTTCGGACTTTGCTTTGAGTGGATATACCCATGCATGCCTGGAAAAATCATCAATGAAAGTCACGAAGTAAAGGTAATTTCCAAAAGAGGGTGTCTGCATAGGACCACAGACATCACTATGTACAAGCTGCAATTTCTGCGTAGCCCGAACTGAACCATCTTTTGGAAAGGAAGAACGCTGCATTTTGCCCAAAATACAGCCTTCACAAACATGTTTTCCAGGTGCCTCAAGTTTGGGCAAAGAGGACACCACTTCAGATTTCTGCAGGCGTAACAAACTAGCAAAATTCAGATGACCAAATCGTGCATGCCCACGACATAAAATGCCAGAAGCAATAATCACATCGCCATTTGAGAGATCATGGACTGTACACCTGTCATCAACAAATTTCACAACCAAGCCAATCTTGGCTAATGCAGAAACTGATAACAGGTTCTTTTTGATCCCTGGCACAAATAAAGCATCTGACAAAGTGAAAGAACTACCATCAGCAGTAGTCAGAATGATCTTACCAACTCCCATAACAGGATAAGAGTTATTGGCGCATGTGACAGTATTCCCTGTAGGGGCAGGCTCGAGTGAAGAGAAGAAACTACGCTGCGAGGTAATATGTTTGGTTGCCCCACTGTCAAAGTACCAAACATCTGAGTCTACTGCAGACATGCACTGATCATGAGAAGATGGGTCAAAACTGCAGACAGTAGTAAACGCCCATTCTTCTTCCTGCACAAGATTTGCAGACTCTGTTTTTGGTGTAGAGGCCTCTGCAACAACCATTCCAGCCTCTTTCTTCTTTGCCTCTTTAGCAGCCAGTTTTGGACAGTTCTTTATAATATGATCATTTCCTTTACAGTACTTGCAGAACAATTTCTGCTTTTCTGATTTCTTTTCATCTTTATCCTGGTTCTTCGATTGTGCAGCTTTTGTAGATTTCTGCTTACTAGTAGAAGAGCTCCATTTTCCTTTGCCCTTCTGACTAGCCAGGAAAGCTTGATCTGCAACACGCATAATGGACCTGTTCTGCCTGGACTGATCTTCCTGCAACAGAACAGAGACTAATTCCTCAAATGACAAGGCATTCGGATTGCCTTTCATCATCAACCGAAGAGTAGAGGCAAAACTCTGATATGAATCAGGAAGACCATTCAGAACGGTCTGCACAAGTGAGCTATCTGGTATAACCTCATCAGCAGAAATCAATTGTTCCTTCAGGTCTTTTATCTTTGTAAGAAAACTGTCCATAGAATCACCTTCATTCATGTGCTCACTCTCCAACTGTTTTCGGAGGTAAGCAACACGAGCCTCATTCCTAGCCTGGTACAAAGTGGTAAGTGTATCCCAAGCATCCTTTGCTGTTCTACAAGAGCGAATGTGAGGAATAATGGCACGTTTGACAGACAAGGCTATCAATGCATGTGCCTGGGCATCTCTGCCATCCCAACGAATCTGCTCTACAGTAGGTGCAACAGAAACAGCATCACGAACAGGAATCTGCGGAATATCATCTTCGACACCATCTTCATCAGTTCCAACACCTGTATTTGCAGTACCTATCGTTACAGGTGTAACAGGACGTCTTTCAACACCCTACACAATGTTCCACAATCCTTTTGCAACCAGTACATGTCGCATCATATAAGCCCATAATGGGTAGTTGGTACCATCCAACTTATCCTCAACAGCCAACATACGGAATACATCACTGCTTTCAGCCATGGCCGGTGACTAAAATACCTTGATGCAGAAAATTGACTGTATCTCAAAAAGTTGAACACAACTGCCCAGACGAGTTCTGCTAGACCTGTAGCAGACTTCGAGACGCTTAAACTGGCGAACAGAAACTGGTATATACCTTTGGCACAAAAGGACGAAATAGCCTGCACAAGCACTGTGATAGTGCGTTCGGAGGCCGAAACGAGCTCAAATCGCAATTTCGGCACCACAAAGCGAAGATGTTTTGATCTCGAAAACACCCTGAGTATGCTCACCAAATTTCGTGTGAATCTGAGACTGCAAACGGAGGAGTGTCGACGGCGCCCTAGAAGAAGCGATGACCTGCTCTGATACCAATTGTTGGAGATAGATGTCTGCGGAAGCACGCGAACAGCACAAGGAAGAAGAAGAAGCTTGGAGCACAACACACAAGACTGAATGTATTACTAGAGAATGTACAAAGATAAGTAGCCCATTAGGGCAATAGGCGTATATACAAGCCGGGGGAAAAAAACCTCCTAAAGAGGGAAAAATGTGCCCCGATGGTCCTAGAGTGTTCACACACATCACTACCTAAATATATCAACAATAGTTTGTATACTTACACTCAGGTATTCTTTATCATTCTTTATTTTTCTCCCATAGTTACTTTGGCCATATTGGCCTTTAGTGGGAGATTGTTATTGTTAGTGCCAATGTGAAAGGCCAAATAGCCACCAGACACTTTTGTATATGTTCTTTAATAAAACATATAGTGGCATGGTTAGCCATAGACTATAAGTTCAACCACATTTTGTAATATCTAAGAACTCTGTGTTTGTGCTCCCTACATACTGAGTTTTCTGTGTATTCTATAGCCTTTGTGCGAAGTAGTGTGGCGCTTGGATCTCAGTTTTCTACTCTGAGGATATCATCATGGAACTCTAGAGAAGGATAGTGCATTGTGGCGCATCATCATCGAAATACTTCATTGATATGGGTTTGTGGAGGAGCCACATGTAGTGGAGGAAAAGAAATGAGATTCCACTTTATCATCAATTGAAGGAGTAATTCACTATGTACCTAGCCCAATTCATCCCTACCTATGACCAAGAAAAAGCATCATCATCAGATGGTAAGATTAGAGTCTACCACCCTAAAATCACCCAAATAGATTTGTTGTCATTGCAATGGTTGAAGAAGAAGCTCTATGATCAAAGTAATGCTATGCCAACAACTATTGAAGAGATGGCAGAACAACCCAAGAGATCAGAGATAGTAGAGGGAAAAGGTGGGCTTCTACTCCCATAGTCAATATAGCCATGATCATTGAGATTATGAAGGAAATAATGAAGTTGATGATTGAAGGTGGAGCACTTGTAGACCCCACATGGAAGGAGGCTAGGCATGCCAATCATGAGAGCTTAATGAAAAATGAAGTATGGGAGGTCACTAGCACCAAGGAGGTCTCAGAGGTGAAGGACATGATAGATGGAATACTTGAATGCTATCAAGATACATGGATAGCACAAGGACTTTCATTAATGGATGGTTTTCGTTTTCAAGAATGACCATGACTTGCATAATACTAGTCCTAGCAGCTCACATGAACTAGCAAGTTATTGTGTTAAATGTAAAAGCATGCTTACCTTGTGGAGGAGGTACATGTGTCTCAACCAACAGGGTTGTAGGATCCACATTCAAAGGACACATTATGTAAGCTAAAGAAGTCATTCAATGGAAAGAAAGAAGACATCAGATCATTGAACCAATAGATACACATTGGGAGCTACATGAAGGTCTTTGGTAGTATAATCTACTTGTGGAGCATTATACAGGATATCGGTTTTGCACTCAGACTTTGGATTAGGTTTGCAAATAGGCCCCATGAAGGAAATTCAAGAGTTGGCAAGCAAGTACACTTGAGAGGAATGGAGGAAATAACCTACTATTAAAATACAAAGAATGCAACAAGTACCTTCACCAAAGTGCTCACAGAAGATTTAGCCTAGATATATCTTTGAAGACTTGGTATTGGGCCAAGGAGGTAGTTCACCTTTGGGTGGAGATCAAGGGAGGATGTTAGACATGGTCAAAGCTCCACCCTCATGCAAGACTTGGCATCATTCCAAGAAGGTAGTTCAGGTTCATGTGGACATTGAGGAGGGGTGTAGATATGCTCAACACCTCACCGTTATGTAGCATCACCATTATTTCATGCCACTCTATTTTGTAAGATCCCCAATTATAAGGAAAAGTCATCTAAGAGTGTTGGAAATTGATAGGTTTCTCACTTTGAGTTTAGATGAGGAATAAAGTAGACGATAGATGGATACCTAGAAGGGTTACTTCTAAGCCATTTGATTTGGGATTGATCCTGTGTGAGGATCAGCCCTAATCAAGGGCTAGAAACAAAAGTAGAATTCTTACTTGGGGGAGGATTTATTTGATCAAGGTCGTTGGATCTAGAGTTGATCCTAAGTGTGGATTAAGCAAGGTCAAGGGCTACAAACAAATGGTTGTTGATCCTACTTTCCTACCATTGGATTTGGACCATAAATCAATGGTGGAAGATATTTTTGGCATGGATCAAGCTACCACAATCCTAGAGCATGGGAATCTCGACCTAAACTTGGAGGACGTTATAAGGATGGTCCTCTCCCCATCTAGATCATAGTTTGTGGTGTTTGGAATCATTAGGGTGTCCATCTTTACCCATGGCCTATAGTCATTTACTTAGCCTCTATCTAGATCACCATGTACACTCCATATAGGGAGTGCGTGAGTGGATAGAACCGTCTATTTCTTGTGTAGTGTTTGAGTTATCTTGTATTAGACTTTTGAGTTTGATTTGAATTGAGCTGAGTTTGAGTTTTTCCCACGAGTAAGAATATCTCTCTTTCTCTGATGTGGATCCTATGTGTGTTGTGGTAACTCCTACATGGCATTGGAGTTGCACCACTAGTCCATCATTATTGATGATTTTGTTTTTCTTACAGAAGACAACCAACATCGGCACTTTCTTCCAATGAGGTACAGTACAAAGCAGATCTAGGATTTCCACTACACATGGCTTGAAAGTGTGTAATGAACCATGAAATTGCTTGAAAGTATGTCATGATGTATTCTCTCAAAGTATGATTGCATGTATAGTGTTGTTCTTTCCATTACAATTTTTGGCACCTAATGCAATTTTTTCAGTTCATAAACCCAAGAGTTCTAATCACGCCCTCTAAAACAACATCAAAAAAATGGTAAGAAATTCAAATTATAATAGATTTTGTAAAGAAAAAAGGTAAATATAGTCCAAACTATCATGCGAGCTTATCTTATTCTCTTAATGGACAAAAATGCAAGAGCATAGGTAATTTTGGTTCCTTTTTCATGTTGGTGACTCACTAAATCATGTCAAGAATTTGATTTTGCTCATAAAAACATATGGTGATAAAAACAAAAATTAGGTATAAAATTGTCTCAAAAAAAAATGAGTAGTGCTCAACAAAAGTTACCTAGAACAAATGGAACATCGTGAAATTGGTACAAATAAATTTGCATGAAATAAGACTGAATATACTTCCATATGAATATAACTAATGAGCTTTTAAACTCAATCATGTCGTAATGAACTATTTGAGGAACCATAGAAATTGGCAATATAAGCCCCAAATTCTCCTATTTTCGTTCCTTGCCATGTGAGAATAGATGCTTCTAAGCACTTGGGGAAGGAAACACATACTTTGTCAAAAATATTCACTCCAATAATAACTCATTTGAAATATTGATCTTATCATTTCATGCAAAAACATTTGTTATTTATATCTTTTTCCACTAAGGACACGTCATTCCACTCAAATGTAATGTCAAGCGCCCTTACAAAACAAAAAATATTGCACATAATCAATCAATTCCAAATAAAGTTCTTCTCTAATTTGCAAATCCTTAACATCATTCATCATATTGAATGACTCTAAAACAAAACTTTTACAAGTAAATACATCATTTGAATCACTATAATTGAACACCAATGGCCCTCTTAAGTAGTCTTTGCAAGAAATTCAAGCCCGAAAATGCTATTGATAACACCTATAAAAGCCTCACCCAACTATGAGAATGCAAAATAGGATCATATGAGCCTTCCAAATCACTAATCGTAAAATCAAATTTCCTTGAATTATCCAAATCTATTCTTCATTCAAAGTCTCCTCATAAAGAAACATAATTTGTTTGAAGTGCATAGAGAAATTGCTTAATCGATTCTTTATCCTTGGTCTCGAAGCTCTTGAAAACAAAATGATCTAAAACCCTTGTTGATTCAAGCTCTTCTTCAAAGTAAAACATCTAGATTCAATTATTAAATAATCTAGTTAGAATTACAAAATGCTTGCAATAATTAAGCTAGCATAAATCTCTTCATTAATACTAGGCAAACTTTCTTCGTTTCTTGGACAATCTTTCTTATAAATTCAAGATATTGGAGCAAATATGGATAGAATTCATCAAATACCCACCTAACTTGATAAGTGTAATTCATTTTATGTCAAAAAATTAACCACAAATTTTTCTAGAAACCTTTTTCAATCAACAACGCAAACAAATATATATGCAAAAGCATTACTTGAATGTTTTTTGTAGTCTAATCGAGTCGCTTACATACATCTTGATATTTGAAAACTAGACAAATCGATCTCCATACTTGTAAACCGTCCGTCCATTTTCTCATAAAAATTGCAAGCTTCTAACAATCAATAATGCTAACCAAGTCATATCTCAAAGATTGTATGCACTTGGTATCAAATTCAATTTTTCAAAGAGGGAAAGACACATAAAAATCATGCCACATTCTTCATAGTAACATCGATTTCAAAGTTCATTTCAACCCACAATTTTCATGATTTTGCAACTCATCAAGCAACCATGATTCATATTAACACAAAGCACATTGAAATCTATCAAAGAAGAAACATAATTTGATTGTAAGTCAAAATTTAGGAAACATTCTTCTAGCTTACTATCTAAGCGTGTATGAACCAACCATTTTGCATGAATCTACACTCATTGTTTTCCATCCTATTCTATGACGACGTGTACTATGCATTACAAAATGGTTTATAAAATGCCTACATATTCCAAACTCATTCCTGTTTTTTACGACTAGAATCAAACATATCGAGGCTGAATCTCTCCCATGCATTCAAATGAAGCTACAGAGCCTTCCACAAGATAAATTCGTCTTTCAATGGATTATATCATCAACAAAGCCTTCTTTTTCATGGAATATCTAACAGAGCTTCATGGCGTAGCTTGGTTATCCGGTTTATGTGATGTTTCTCTAGTACCAAGGCATAAGCCATACTGTCAAACATGTAAATGAAATATAAATGATTTCATGTCCTTCCAAGCCTCATAAGGGTTTGATAAATTGCAATACAAGAATGAGACTTGTGTGAAGTTTCGAAAGATTATATATTACCGCCAACCCAAAACCTACTAGGCACCACTTGTGTACTTATCATGCATGGTTTAATATGTGTTTGTGAGCATCTTTTCGTTTGTTGGTGGTGGCACTATCATGTCATTTTCTATCCCATCACCAATTACATATACATCAAAGGACTAAGACATGTATACCCTTCTATGTTAAAGGTAGAGGGTACTAACTTCTAAAACCTAACAAGAAGGATGTTATTTTGTGACGTAAGAAACAAACAAAGGTTGTAAAGAGCAATAATATTTTAGACACTCCCCAATACATATACCCATGAACGCACATAGCAATCATCAATAACATCCATGAAGTATGCATAAGCAACCAATAGAAGATGATGTAAACATAGGAACAGCAATCGTCTTTGTAAACATATTAGACAATATGACTAATTACAGATTGAAAATATAGTACAGATTGAAAAATTCACACAATAAAAGAAATTTCTTGCAGATAACCATTCAAGCTCTAAACTACCACCAAAATGCAGTTTTCAAAAACATTAGACAATATGACTAATTACAAGCCCAAACACAGCTTATGAATGTGAGAAATTGGCAGAAACGTTAAACACAAGTCGAAGTAAGACCAAAGGTATGCATCTACAACACAAGAAAACTGTAGATTAGCAGTCAGATGAATTCATTTGCATATTATATCAATAAAAGATAAGGGACTTAAGAATGCATCCACGATATGGTGAGACGAGGTCCAAGAGTAAGAACACCACAAAAAATGTACAAAGATGATAATCGATTGCAAATTCTTTGAGGAATGTCCATGCAGACGGAGTTTATAGACCCTCCAATCAAAGTGTTGATTACAAAACTCAATTAAATTACCATGGAGAGTTGAGAAAACTCCTTGAGTTAAGCTCAATGTAGTTCAAATAGAGAAAGTCAATCACCAAAACTCAAAGCTCTAAAAGAGACTACGGAACAAAGTAAATATGATGATGAGAAAGAACCAAAATTAGGTACTCGAAGGAATCAAATCCCTATGCTCACGAACTCCTGTTCTATTTTTCTACAACACATATGATCACATATACTGAAATGCTTTCCTCAATTTCGAGTGTCTAAAATGCATCCAACACCCTGTCACACTGCTGCCCTCTCTGATGATTCCAAAAGCTCAGTTATTACAACAGTGGCAGTTTCCTGATTCAAGGACTACCTCAATAGCCATACGAGTGTAGGAATAGAAGTTGTTACTTGATTCACAAAGCCAAGTGATTGTATTGGAATATTCTCATTCCAGGCTCCCGAAGAGCCAAGGCCCGTCGCAAGCATTACACCTAAACAAGAACGTATAGAATATGAACCATGCCTGCTACACATGTTTGACAAAGATTTCAGTCAAACGACTGAAACGACATGTGAAATTTGCTGCTCGTACACTAAAACGTAAAACCAAACTCGTTCTCAATTGAAATCTGTCATTTGATAGTTATCAGTCTCCTATTATTTTAGCCTTTGTATAGTCAAATAGGGAAAGAAAGGGGAATAATACTAGCTTATTACAAAAGGATCTATTCACTTAATCCATAAAGTTCTAGTTTTATTTTCATACCCAACACCAACTGGAACAACATATCAAAAAGCAGCAGTAGTTGGTGAAGCTTTCATCAAACACAGCTTCACAAATTTACACTGGTCAAGGATATACCCAAATGAATCCAAATCTACAAATGCACTAGTTGGAACTAACAGGATCAGAAGCTACCAAACATCACCTCAGACATCTCATCTCATCCAGCTACCATCAACCAAGCTATGAGAATCAAAGCAGCACATTAGATATCACTTGGACTGCACATGTTAAACAAAAAAATGCACATCACAGGGTGTACAACCTCCTGAGGAGTACATTTACATGATATTGAACCAAGTTCCCAAAATGAGTTTCTGTTTCTCACCATTAATATCTCAATTACACTCGGCATTAACACAAAAACTACTCCATGGCATGAAAATCAAGCTCATCCACAATTGTCCATCTCCTAAAGGAAGAATACACCACTAACCAGAACAGTCAATATAATTCATTAAGTGCAATCTCACTTATGACATCCCATTATGTGTAAATCAGAGAAGAATCGTGCCCGAATTTCTAATATACATTCACGTTTAGTCCAGTTATATGAAAAGCCATTGCCCTCTTCGATCGCAAATGACATGGCATGGAAACATGCAATCGCTTTTGCCACTTACCTTCACAAAACAGTAAACTAAGCTGCTTTCAAGGGCACAAATTAAAATAACAAGCAAAACAGCATGTAGGATTCACTCATAGGCATCTCTTTAAAAGCAAAATTGTTCTTATCCACAAAGCTGATGTGCAAATTCACTGATGGCTATGGGTATAAATACACAATAAATGGTTGCAAGGCTACTTCACAATCAGGTTAGTAAACTTTCTGTATGCTTCTTTTCAAGCCATCAAGACTCATTTTGTCTTGCCTCTATACAACATGGGCAGTACCATGCTTCATTAGGTATATCTGAAATGGGAGGTGTTAAGCAATATATATGAGAACCTTCATCACACCCATCACACAAAATGATGTTATCATCATCAACATCTATATTGCAAACCCTGCAGAGGCATGAAGCACAATACCAGGGTTTTCGTGGTTGCTTTTTGATGGCTGGCTTGACACACGCCCAATGGTAGCAATTGCCACAATTAGAGCACAATACAATTTTCTTCACTTTACCCAGTTTCCCCACTTTGCCCAATCCACAAACCTTGCAGCAAATTCCAGCCCCATCCAGAGAATCTGGATCCATAGCCTTGTTTTCAATACAAGGCATCGAAACAACCTGGTCAAAACTCTGCTCAGGATACGCATTATCAATACCAGGTTGTGGTCCAAGGAGAAGGGAGGTCTCTTTTGAAAATACCTGTGCTGTAGACTCATTCTCAGCACAATTTAAAAGCTCCCTTGAAACCCTTTCACAAACAGCACAATTGTGGACATTGCAATTTTGTTCGTATACTACAACTCTCTTATTAGGTTCATCACAGGCAGAACAGTACCAATATCCTTCCGGTATGCTGTCGATAGGAGGAGCCAAACAATGCATATGATAGGCAGTATCACATGCATCACAGAGCAGGACTTTATCATCTTCTTTCTCACACACTTTACACATTCCCCATTTCCTAGTTATATCTTGAAGATCATGGCATACCTCCGTTGTTCCACTGCTGTTCATTAAAAAGTAGTCGTCCTGTGTTACTGGGGCCTGATTCAGTAAACACAAGGGACATGACCATAGACCTGCTGTTGGATTTGGTACAACACAATTTGAATGGTATTTTGCCTTACAATTGTCACATACAACATACTCTTCACCTTGATGAAGCCCACACTTTTGACAAGTGTTTTCAGTGCCACTGTGTGACTGCCCATCTTGTGATGCATCATACTCTTTGGCTTCCCAAGCATCCGTCTGTAGCTTGTTGCCCAACAGGTTGCTTGCTTTGGTAGCCGACTTCATGGATATAAAATTTTTTGCCATTGTTATTCCTGCAGTTTCACATGATGCTGGTAAGCCCCTAAGACCAATACCATTTTTGACAAAATGATCAGCAGGCAGTTCCTTCCAAACCATGTCCTCTGGGTCTCTTGCAAGTACCCTCTCTGGCAACGCCTCATGCACACATCCATCATCAAATGGCTCCTTATTGTCTGTGCTACCCATGATCCTTCTGGGGGATCCCGCAAACATGTCCATTACCTAGCAAAATCACACTGACACACTTGAAAAAAATCTTCCAAGTAAAAATGAAAGAAAGTCTTGTTAGGACATCCAGAACTACATTCTAATCCTTTTGCAGAAACAATCAGAGAGAATTTAATTCAACAGAATATACCACTGTCCAGTAGCAGAAGTTACACTATCAGTAAACATTACTTTTTCAAAAGCTCTTATTATTAAGGGCAATAAATATCACTTGAAAATATCGTGCAGGACACAGCATGCACCCTTCTGCAGTAAAGCAAACAACCATCTGCACCAAAATATCAGTTACTATATTCACAGTAAGGAAAAGACGAAGTTACCCTCTCAGGTCATTTCTCAAAGCTCTGTGTAATCTTCCCTCAAAAACGCTATTAGGGAGCAAACCAAGGCATATTGCCAAATCCTGAGACCATGCCACAATGATCAACACACCTTGCCTGCAGAGGACCTCCACAAACAGAGACTCAAGTCAAACATTCAGATCATCCTAGCTCATATGCAAGGTAGCCAGTCAGGATACTCATCCCTGGAGGATATCAAAGAGATCTACCAGTGACAGATGTGGGGCACCTTCTGAGCTTATGTACTCACCCTCCATAAGCTTCCTATTTACATTTCCTATTACACTAGACCATCATCTCTATTATTACCTCCTTGGCGCTTTCAATTGATAGTACATTCTCAATTTTCTCTTTTGTTGCCAAAATATTGGAAGGTCACAATGTAGCTTTCTTGGTGTCACAGGTCATTTTGTCCTTTTACTTTGTCTCAGAGACTAAATTAACCAGAGCATTTGAAGCCCAGGAAAGATGGGAGAAGAGATAAACGTGCTTAGTTTGGCGTTAGGGGTTTTTTTATCAACAATGAAAGTAAGAGGTTTTAAATTAAGCTTCTGCTTGAAAATTATCTTTTCACACTAAAATATATATATATATATATATATATATATATATATATATATATATATATATATATATATATATATATATATATATATATATATATATATATATATATATATATGATTTTGTTATACATAAAACAAAACCACCCATATTTCAAAGAACTACGATTCACAATTCAATCGAAGCCTTCAAGAGACACCAGAGTTAAAGAAGACAGCTTGTTCAACATATCTAAGTTTTAAAGGATCTTAGTTATTTTTGGAAGTTCTCTTTTTAGGAGGCTGTTGCCCACATCATGTCGTTATTTATCTCTGACAATTTGGTAACAATGTCGATTTGACCTAAAAACCAGCAAACCCTAATTTCAGAAATGGTCCAAATGGTTACAATGGTCAATTTAATTAAGTCAATATGGTCAATTTTTTTTTACATATTCCTGTAGCTCTCTCCAATAGCTTTCTTTTGATATATGAAACTTTACCATCAGATAAATTTGAGGGTTCCAAAACCCTAGCTCATAAAAGAGGGCTCTCAGGTATGCACTTTATCATTTTAAGTTCTTCACAACTTGAGCACTAGGGTTAAGAGCTTCGGAGGAAGTTCTTGCTGATTGTGGACTAAACAACTGCTGCCCATCATCTTCTTCACACACATCTGTGTGCCCTGCTGGTTCATTGTAAGTAGCTACATTACTTTGTCATCTTCAATTCTTGCTACTATACCAGGTCCTATACCTCTTACTTCAAGACTTAGAGATTATTTTGCTACTACTTATTTCATAAGAAGATAATATTCAGTTAGGGTTTGCTGCTGTACTTTCCATTCCAGCACATTGACTGCTCATACAGTCAATTTCTTTTTATATTTTGCAAAATCACTTTTTCCTTAACTCCTTGGCACTCGTCTTATCTTTTGTACTAGAACCTTCAACATTCAGGTTATTTCCAGATTTATGTATTATACTCACATTATATTGACGATAATCCTCAAGCATTTTATTTCTTGAGAAGCATCTTCTTGCTCTCTAATTCTCTCTTGTCTCTTATCTATTACTAGTCATTCATCTATGTTATTATTTGGTTCAAGATGTGTGCGCGCACTTACGGATTCTAAGTGCTGGAAAGGTCTTGTGGAATGTATTATGGCTACCTCACTTCCAACAAAATTCATATACAGCCCATTGTATTAAAAACATCACCTCAAGGTATTCTTTTTTTTTTTCAAATGGAGGTTCGGCCGAGGCCTACTCCCCCGGACTTTAACTTTGAAATTGCAACTGTACAAGGAAGGGCATAGTACCCATGGGACCCCCCTTATCCCACAAGAACAGGGGTTTACAAAACTGGGTTGAACGGCGGCCACAACTACTGTGGGGATGGTCAAACGGCGGCCAACAGCCACATACAACAGTTTCTGGGATTCATATGTCCCTACATGTTGCTGCCAAGGGTTGAACCCTCGCCCCCACCTCAAGAGGCGAGAGGCCCAACCACCAGGCCAGGGAACCGGGACCCTCAAGGTATTCTTGGTTTTGGACTTTCTTGCTATCATAAAAATGTTAGGTTTTAGCCATTAGTAGTTCTTAAACATTCTAGTTTGTATATTTTTAGGATTGATTACATTAATCATTGTATATATTTAGGAACACTTTGATTAGACTAGGGCATATTCTACAAGTCAAACTAGGTAAAATGAGGTCAAAGACTTGGTCAAATTTAATCAAAATGGACACTTCATTCATGAGAAAGTACTCACATGACCTTGAAGTACTCAAAGAGAGCAATTTAAACATATATAATACAACCCATCTGATACCATTACACCCTTCAAAAGTAAAACCCTAATCTGCTGGTCAACCATATAAGAAAGTCAACAGCAATTATAAACTCGCTTAACAATCCAATGGTTGTGATTCAAAAGCAAAATCTAAGGGTCTCAGAGCTATGAGCCTAAAATACATGCCATCTCACTTGCCATGTCATCACATATGCTATTTAAGGAAAAGCATATCAAAAAGCAGCCAATCGCTTTAATTAGAGAAGAAAACAGATTTCGCTCAAGGAATGCTAGGCGCAAATCTTGCCTATATAAGGACATGCACTTTCCCTCACATTAACTCATGTACATCTTCTCATAGGAGTGTTTCCTCTCATATGATTCTTTGTGATTGATATATTCTTTCTAAGTGTGCTGGGTTGAAGTACTTGCTCTTGCTGTTGGAGGAGATTCTTGGAGGTGCTTGGAGGAGGACTTCATCTCTTGGAGGTCATAGAGTGCTTGGAATAGTGTATGCATAGTACAAAAATCGTATGATTTATTGAATATAAATCATAAAAAATCACACTAAACAATTTAAACTATTTAAAAAAAAAATTTGGCGAATTCTGTTGAGCACTCTTCTATATGAGATGATCTTCGCCAATTTCGCCCCTCATTTCCTTTTGCCACTTACGGTTTCATCTTCCCCTTTTGCTGCTTACAGTTTCATCTTCCCCTTTTCACTTGTGAGCTGCGAGCTTGCCTTGGTCCTTATGATCTTGACACCTACCCTTGAGCCTTGAGGCCTTGGACCTCTAAGAACATCCTTTCGTCTTAGGTTGTTACTTGTGTGATCTCTACTTGCCCTTTCCATTTGCCTTGTAGCTTATCATAATTGGTAGAGCTCCCAATGTGACCCATATCCGTATGAGCCCATTGCAAACAATCAATGTCAATGCAAGTATTGCATGGGCTCCTATATGGGTACCGCATCTCGTATCAAAACTCGCATACATGGATTAAAGGATGGAGGCATTGGCAAATGTACATCCATCCCAAGAGGTTGTTGAGGAATTAATGGCTCAACTCAAATTGAGCCAAGTGTTAGAATTTTAAGGTTAGGTTAGGAACAATTATAATCTGTATTCTTAATTATCAGCAGATTGGTGGTGTGGATCATCCATCTACATGATGTATTTGAAGATTGTCTTCTACATGAAGATTATGGAGTACTTCAAAGACATTGGATGGAGCTTAACATAAGATTTCATCTTATGTTAACTATTCAGGTACATATTCTCTTTATGCACACAGGTACTACTTGGAGCTTATGGAGGCGGTGGCATCCATATCTGGAGGAGTCCTATTCCGCATACATAAAGGAGAATCAGTACATGCATGCTACATGCATCAGATGAGGTGTTAGAGAAGGTGTTTACACATAAGTATGAGGATTTCTGTCAACATGTTAGCATTCTATGCTAATTCTGTAAGTATGTGATCTTTCACACACACATTTGATTTAGGGTCTTCCATAGCCTAAATTCAGATTAGGGTTTTCTGAATATCAGTTTCAAACTGATCTTTCCTCTTTCTGTCACTCATATTCACTCTTCTACAACCTATCAGGTCATACACCTCATAGATATTCAGATTTCTGTCCTTACATCTGAATATTCTTGTAAATTCTGTACATACACTCTTCCATCTATTTCTGTTCACATAGAGTGGTTAAGATTTTGACTCGCATATTGTAAATTGACATTTGTATATATGATGGTGTGAGTAAACAGTGGTTTACGTAACACTTTGAACATATTGTCTAATCTCTCTCTATCTTTGTCTCATCATTGTATGATTAAGTGTTGTATGTTCATGTTTGTCAATTTTGGAAGATACTAGAATCTATGTTGTAAATCTTGGACCTATGGAACCTGTGGAATTTAGTTATGGGCCTACCTAGTTTCCAACAAACAAACAATATAATGTTAAAAACCATTGTGCACAGAAATTAGGGTTAAGGTTTTCTACCATTTTTGGACCTCTGATGACTGAATATTGTACACCAAATGAAAGGTCTCCTAAAGTACTATATGATAAGCTCATAATAATTTTTTACCTTCTGTGACCAAAATTTGGCTCAGCACCAAAAAATCGATTAAAGTTTTATGCTATTCTTACATTGTTTCCAACAATATCCTCATATCAATGTTTGTTTTTGCATGGCTAATTGCCTAGATAATATTCTCAAAGACATTAACACTTTGGAATGGATTTCGTCTTCAATCAATGAGGTAAATGCATTAGTGAGCTTCATCAAGGGTATGAACGGAATGAGTTCAACAAGAGATCTATTCTTGCTTTACTCAAATATGCCCAAACACGATTTGCATACAATTTCATCATGCTACATTGTGTTGTTAAGTGTAGTGGTGTTATAGGAGGCCTACTATTGACTGATGAATTTGCAGCAATGCTAGAGGCTTCCACTACAACAGGAAAGGAATCTAGAAAATTGGCCGATAATGTAGCATGGTGGGGGAATATTAGCCGCATAGTGGATATTGTGCAACCACTTGTGCAGTTATTAAGAGTGGTGGATTCTATGGAACCAAGCACTCGCAAAGTATATGAAGCTATGGATCGAACCATTGAGTTCTTGAAGAATCTAGTGCAAGAGGATGATACGTATGAAGAAATTTCATCAATATGCGTTTGACGATGGAATGCTTACTACTCCTCACTCCATGCAGCAGCATGCATGGTGGATCCCGAATTCCAAGATAAGAAGCAATATGCTGATCCAAAGGTGGCAAATGCATGGAGAATAATATTGGAGAGACTTGTCCTCGATAATGTAACCAAGAGGCTTATTAGGGATCACCTATCAAAATATAGAACTACGAAAAATGCTTCATTTTTATGTAGAGATGCACAAGAAGATAGGTTTCAAATCGACACTGCTCTTTTGGGGAAGATTTTGGTGTTGATGGTCCAGAGTTGCAAGAATTGGCTATACGCATACTTACTCAAGCGGGCACAACGAGTCGCCTTGAGCAACTATGGAGTGTATATGGACATGTAGCCTCTAAGAAGAGAAACAGATTTGGTGTGTAATGTGCAAGTAATCCTGTCTTTGTCGATGCAAACTTAAGGGTGCTTTGCAAGACTCAAAACATGGCTTCATATCCTTTTATAGAATGAGAAATGGAGAACAACAAAGTGCAAGGTGAAGAACATGAGGAAGAGACACATGATGTTGAATACATTGAGCATCTGGAGATTCACAATGCACCATAGGCTACTACCTCCACTAGTGTAGCACCGACTCCCCACTTCGATTCTCCTTGATACTTGAGCTATCTATCATCTATGCCATATGGGCCATGGTTGTACTCTTTGGTTTTAATCATGATATGTACGCTTTTGATATGTAGTGATGATCAAGATGATACGATGATTGATCATTGTTCTCCTACATTGATGTAATCCCTTCTTATGAAATCATGATAATATAGATGTGTCTTAGCCTTTGGCCCTTAAAGATTGTCGATGATGTATGATCATTAATATGGTTGTTTGAAGTTGTCTTTGATATGAGTGAGAGTTTCATTAATGATAACTTATGAGTTATTGTTCAATGTTCATATGTAGAGCTACAAGTCAAGACCCAAGATAGAGTGCACACCACATGTTTTCATATAATTCACTAAAAAAAGACCTTGTTTTTAATATTTTCTTGTAATATAACAATAATGAGTGGACTTTATTTAAAATTGGCCTCAAAATCAACACATTTTGAGTGCCATCCTAGATTGGAGTCCTCGAGACGGTCTATGTCCCCTCCCCAACCTGGGATATCACCGTTCCTAAAACACATCAGCATCCCCTGGTGACTATATCTTAAAGTGCTCCTTGAGAGCTATCTAATGGTATACAACACTTGGTCAGTGGTATATAACACTTGGTCATCTGACATGTTTAGACACCTCAAAAGTCAAATCCTAAAATCTGGTCAATTTATCTAAAGAGTCAAAACTTCTTAAATTTTATGAATGGCTCAAATTTAATTATAAACAGCAAGATCTAAGGGCCTAAATCATAGATGCCTAGATTTTTCGCCACATCATTAGTTGACTCATCAAAGAAAGCATAAAAAAACTTATCAAAAATCTCACTCCCATAAAGCTGCTTTTCCGATTGTTTTTTCGCCATGGCAGCCTTGGGGCTATTTAAAGAGCATGTGAATATACATAATTATTCCTCTTCATGTAGTGTGATCTAGGCCTTCTTGCTGTTGTTGGGTGATTATTTGCTTCTCCTACCTGTTCACATACATCCTAGTGTGTGTCTTCAACTGATTATAGTAAGTTTGTTGCATATTTTCTGTACCACTCCTCTTCTTGTTGTTGTACCAAGTTATTTCGGCCATATACTTCAAGTCGAAGAGCTCTTGGAGCTGCATACATTAGAGAAGAAGTTATTATCAAGTTTTGTTGCAGATTTTCACACTTACAAAGCATATAGGCAAATCACATTCCAACACACGAATCATTTTTCAAGCTGTAGGCACAATTCTCTCACATTATCTATCTAAAATTATTCAATTTTCAGTCTCTATATTATTTTTGTGCATTCACAATGTATAGTCATTCCATTCTAATTGAATTATTTTTGGAGTAGAATTTGCTGCTCATTAACATCTCTTGTCTCTTTCTCTATTCACTATCTTCTCCCATCTACCTTACTTGGTTCAAGTAAGTGTATGCATACAAGGTATTTTCTTGTGTGAAAGTTCCTTTGATCTGTGAGGGGCCTAGCTCACGAGTCACTTCCAACAACTCTTATTATCGCAACCAAGGATAGGTGCTTGGTCAGGCAAACCAAACTCATTGCATAGACATGCTAACCAAATGGTTCCTTTAGAAGCCTCTATGGCTGAAATATATTTTTAGAGTAGAATTTGCTGCTCATTTACATCTCTTGTCTCTTTCTCTATTCACTATCCTCTCTCATTACCTTATTTGGTTCAAGTAAATGTATACATACAAGGTATTTTCTAGTGTGTGAAACCTTTGATCTGTGAAGGGCCTAGCTCGTGAGTCACTTCCAACAATTCTTATTATTGCAACCAAGGACAAGTGCCTGGTCAGGCAGACCAAACTCATTGCATAGACATGCTAACCAAATGGTTTCTTTAGAAGCCTCTGTGGCTGAAATATACTTTTAGAGTAGAATTTGCTGCTCATTTACATCTCTTGTCTCTTTCTCTATTCACTATCTTCTCTCATCTACCTTATTTGGCTCAAGTAAGTGTATGCATACAAGGTATTATCTAGTGTGTGAAGGTTCCTTTAATCTGTGAAGGGCCTAGCTCGCAAGTCACTTCCAACAATTCTTATCATCGCAACCAAGGACAGGTGCCTGGTCAGGCAAACAAACTCATTGCATAGACATGCTAACCAAATGGTTCCTTTAGAAGCCTCTGTGGCTGAACTATATTCAGCCTCTGCAGTAGATATTGCTACCCTCTGAAGTCTAGAGCACCATGAAATAGCACCTCCTATAAGAATGCATATACATCCACTTGTGGATTTACATGTAACCATATCATCTGTCATCACATAATCCTTTCAACTCCAAGGACACTTTCCATAACATAGGCATTTACATTTGGTCCCTTTCAAATACCTCAGGACAGATTTAATTGCATCCCAGAGAGCTTTGTTAGGATTAGCCATAAAACTGCTCACATCTCCCACTACATGGGCAATGTCTGGCCTAGTAGCAGCCACGACATACATAATGCTTTGACTAAATATGATAGATAAATCACATACCAAAATTGCACCAAATTTTGAGATAACTTTTCTTGATAGTTGGATGTCTCATGAGAAGAATAGATGACAGAATATGAATGAATCTTCATCAAAAGAACTTAGAGCATTAAGGTCTAAACTAAAAATCAATTTTCAAAACGCTCCAAATAAGTAGCAAGTTTCTCAGAATTAATTTTACATTTTCGATAGGAGCAAATTCTCATTGGAATTTTTTGTGATACAAAATACTGCATTATTCTATGTAGCCATCTGCTCAATTAGTCAAAAATACCACATGCAGAGCAATGTTGAATAGAAATGTGCTTGTAAATAAAAGGGGATGAATAAATCAAATAGTCTACAGTCTACTGCAACTAGCTAATAGAATCTAGATCCCTCCTGAAATCTGCCACTATACCTTAATATATTAAGATGTCCAGATTGCTTCGGCACTAAAGCTGACTGCAGGAAAGTAAATTTTAAAAATCCTTATAGATGCAAAAAGAATTTTTTTATTTTTTGAGAATACAATAATAATTCATAAAAATCTGTAAGCAATGTATGAAAAACACACCCAACAATTTCTAAATTTGGGATAATCCAAATAAACTTGCATTGCTGATTAAAAACATGATTTATTGTCATATGCTAGAGATAAACCCAATGGAACAGACTTTTTACTGAAGGTTCCAAGATTCAGGTGTGGACACCAGAACAAACACTTTTCTCTGTGTAACCCCTCTTCTGATTAACAAGAAAAAAGTACCACAACAGATGGGTGCTAAACTATATCATGTCATGGCCATTTAAGATCAATGTAGCTGCCCTGCATATTCTCTCTTTTTCTAGCATTCCAACAGCACGTATGTAGGTTGATTTGAGTTTACTTCCGTGTAGGTTGATTTGAGTATACTTCAGCCTCATCTCTTGAACCATAGGCAACTATAACTTTTACTTAGGAAAACATATAAATAACTATATTGAATTGCTCAAACCTTCTTCAAAAACAGCCTTTCGATCATTCCCATGTGAATGATGTATGAACTTTTTGCAACTCGCATTCAGCAAATCCTACACTTCTAAACCTTTAATATGTCCATGACTCCATTGATAGTTTGTGCCTCATCAAGCAAAATATTTTATGCCCTAGAATCTAGAATACTCTTGTATGCTTGTGAAACTCCCCCTTAAACTGAATCTCTGGAAAAAGTTATGGACTCATTCTCAGTCCAGATTTGTACATAAATGAACCGTTTTCCATTACATTGAGGATCAGTCTGCTAAAAAATAATCACTAAAAAACAATATAACAGGCAATAAACAAAGAATTCAATCTAGGAAACTTACTTGTTCCTTGAAAAGACTTTCAGAATGCTCTGCAAGAGAACTTGCCAAGTGTACGAGTTCATTCCCAGCTGTAATGATATTCTTCCACACCTGAAAACATGTACAGATGTTTGTATACAAGATAAAACTCCAGTTTAATAATCACAGCCCATAAATATTTCATCAATAACTGCTACACTTATCTAAGTGAATCAGGTAAAAAGCTAAAATGCTTACATATTGATAATGGGGTTAAGGTTACAAGTGTTGAATTTAATAAATATTGTGAGAATCTCAGCATTAAGAGGGAGTGAACAGCCACATACAGCCCCTCTACTAATGGAGTTGCTGAAAGATAAAATAGGACTCTTTGTGAGAAGCTGAAATGCATGTTATCCACAGCTAATCTCCCTCATGTTTTTGGGAAGAGGCAGAAAATTGCAGTACATGTTTGCAATCGATCCCTCATGCGTCCTTAAAAGGTGGCATCCCTGAAGAGGTTTGTTCTAACAAACCTGCTTCATGCAATAATTTAAGCATCTTTGGTTGCGCTGCATTTGTACATATTAGACCTGAGCTGAGGAGCAAATTAAATGCAAAGTCGTGAGAGGCATCTTCATGGGATATGGAGATGAAGGTCAAATGGGCTACAGAATTTGGCTACCTTCAGCTTAAGAACGCGATAAACAGTTGGGATGTTGTATTTAATGAGACAAAGCTGTTGAAAAATAATTGTCTACAAGGATAACCATAAAAAGACCAAGTTTCAGCACGGAAAGGCTACAGCCACCCATTAGGCCTGCAATTGAACCTCAGGATGCTCCACATATGGCTGGAAATGATGATGCACATTTGGTAAGAGCCAAGGGATGTTGGACAGAAAAATGACTGGCATGTGCAGCCCCCTATTCATGCTGAAAATAGGGCTGAAAAAATACAGCAGCCCCTACAACATGATGAAATTATACCTCCTGCTGTGGATCCATTGCCAGAGAATGTTGATCATTGGATGAGGAGATCTACACATGTTAGGAGGTAAGTGAATAGGTAGGCTCCCTCTTTGCATTATAGTATGCTATCCAATGACGGTGAGCCTCCTACTTTTAAGGAGGGAAAGTCACATAAGCATAAGAGGAAGTGGGAGTTTGCCATGCAAGCAGAGATTAAAGCTTTGCATGCAAAAAATACTTAAGACTTGGTTGAATTGCCCAACGGAAGGAAAGCTATCCCCAACAAATGGATATAAAATCAAGACTGTTGATGGGAAACTGTTCTACATCACGGGAGATATTACAGCATACCTTGCTGGAATTCACACACATACACGGCACATAGACTGAAGATTCTTTATTCAACCTATTTTCCATCACTTATTCAGCACACACAAACATATTTCCTTAACCTTAGGCACTTTTCTCTCATGTTATGTATGTAGAACCTCAAATTTTAGCCCATTCGTATGTATATACACAGTGCACACATTGTCGATAGTCATTTTTTCTAGTTCAACTTTTTTAAAATAAAGCTTTCTACTCATTTCTTATCTCTTATCTCGTTCTCTAATGTCTATCTTCCTCATCTATATTCTTTGGTTCAAGTAGTGTATGTGTACAAGGTTTCTAATGTGTGGACAATCCTGTGAACATATGTGGGTCTGCCTACTTCGAACACATATTACGTGTGTAAAATGTTTTCATTACTGCCTTGGATTGATGAGTAGTAGTACATGAAAGATCCCGAAAGTTATGTGATTCCTAGAAAGGAACATCTTTATGTAAGCTCAACCACAGTTTGTACAGGCTGAAGCAAGCTCATAGGCAATAGTACTAAAAATTTAGTGCATTCATGCTCAAAAATGGGTTCATAAGAAGCTATCTTGATCACTATTTGTACACCAAAAACCATAAAACTCATAAGATGGCAGTTCAAAAAACAATAGCAGCCCCATTATTTGTATGTTGATGTTGATAATATGCAGCTAACTAGTAAGCAAGAGAGTGCTTTAGATACTTAACAGAAGCTGCATGTTCCATTCTTCAATGAAAGACCTCAGTGAAGTTGAACATCAAGGAAAGCTGGGTGTGAGCAAGCAAGAGCGAGCTTTCGATACTTTAAAACAGCAGCTGCATGTTGCATTCTTCAATGGAAGACCTTGGTGAAGTTGATCATCAAGAAAAGCTGGGTGTGTTCTGTTTGGTGCGTTCAGTTCGGTGCATTTTAAGGTTTGAATACCAAGCCTTACCACGTAGATAAGGTGCGTAAGGTACAGTCCATTAAAAAATACTTAAAATATAGCAGCAAATATACACCCATATGTACACATATACTTGAATACATACACAAATGCTTCGGCCTTCAACATACATAGCCTTCACTTCAACACATACATAAACACATACCTCCATACCACTCATATACATGCACATACATAGCCTTCACTTCAACACATACATAGACACATACCTCCACACCAACTCATATACCTGCACTTACACGTACATATTAATATACTTGCACATATACATAGACATTCGAACACATGTATGCAGCCTATTGTACACTTTTTTCTAAGAAACTCAAAATGCATTGTAAGGTGCCTTCAAAATGGAAAAAAGACTTCAAATTACATGTTTTTTTACCAAAGAATTTCTTCTATTTAGAGAATCGGATGGAATGAATGAAACTACAAGAGCCAAACCAAAGTGCATGGCAAGGGGATTCAGTTCATGAATCAGGTCAACCTTGCAAAACATATCCTTGGAATGAGGATAAAAAGACAATCACACATCTTGTATTTATCTTAGGAGAGATGCATTGAAAAAGTGTTGGACAGGATTAATATGGCTGAAGTAAATCCTCTTGGAGTGCCACTACAGCCATACACTGAGCTTTCTAAGGGAGATTGTCCAACTAATGATGAGGCAGCCAATTAAATGAAAGGTGTTCCATATATATGCATCAGCTTGAGGTTCACTTATGTATGCAATGGTTGCTAATAGGCCTCACATTGCCCATGCAGTAGGATTTGTCAGCCAATATATGGTTAATCCACACAAGGCACATTGGGATGCCCTCAAGTCCATCATCACATATGTAAAAGGGAGTCAGTACTAGAGCAAATGCCTATGTTATGGGAAGGGTCCATTGGAATTAAAGAAATCCTAGGATTCTAGCATGGTAGGTGATGTAGATACATGTAAATCTACAGACGGAATTGGGATGCCCTCAAGTCCATCATCACATATGTAAAAGGGAGTCAGTACTAGAGCAAATGCCTATGTTATGGGAAGGGTCCATTGGAATTAAAGAAATCCTAGGATTCTAGCATGGTAGGTGATGTAGATACATGTAAATCTACAAACGATTATATATATATATATATATATATATATATATATATATATATATATATATATATATATATATATATATATATATACATACATACATACATACATACACACACACATACATACATACATACATACACACACACACATATATACATACATACATACATATGTATATATGTGTGTGTATATATATACACACACACACTTGCAAGTTACGCTATTTCATGATGCTCTAGACTTCAAAAGATAGTTGCACTATCTACGAGAGAGGCTGAATATATTTCAGCAACAAGGGCTTCCAAGGAAGCCATATGGTTGGTGCACTTAGGCAATGAGTTTGGTCACCCTGACCAAGCACATGTGCTTGGTTATGATAGCCAAAGTGCCATGTGTCTCACAAAGAATGCCATGTTCCATCCATGCATAAAACATATTGAAAGCACGCTTTATATGGGGGTGATCTTATAGTGCTTGTTCTTTATGTTGATGACATTCTCTTGATAGGGTCATGAGATGAGAAAATTGGCATGCTTATGGCTGATTTGCATAATATTTTGATGCCACATATCTTTGCCTTTCGGAGTATCATCTTGGCATCCAGTTTGTATCCGTTGAGGAGGGGAATTGTTGTTCATCAAGCAAAGTATATTGAGAAGCTACTACAACGTTTTGGTTTCGACCATCGCAAGCCTATCTCAATACCAATGGAAACAAGATTTAAGTTCTCAAGTGAGGATGCAAGTGATGCATTAGATACTTCTGTTTATCATCAAGTTGTGGGATGTTCGATATATGCATGTTACATAAGATCGGACATATAGTATGCAATTTCCCAATTGAGTTCGTTTATGCATAGCCCTGGCACTAAGCATTGGAAAGCCGCAAAACGTGTGTTTAGATATTACAAAGGCAATTTGAGTTTGGATCTCTTTTTATGGTAGAGATGCTAAGCCATGCTTGGATGCTTTTACAAATAGTGATTCCACCGAAGGTTATGGTAATTTCTTTTTCCTTAGAGGATCATGCATATCTTGGTTGAGTAAAAAGCAACCTACTATGGCCACATTGAGTTCTTAAGCTCAGTACATGGCAATATACACAGGTTCAATGGAGTGTATATGGTTGAGATGGATGATCTCCTCCAAATAGATAAGCTCCAAGCTATCCAACACCTCGTAGATGATGAAGAAAAACACATCATCTCTTCAAGTAGAAGGAAACACCTCCACCAAGCATGCTCAAGACGAGCACTCCATGTGTGATGATACAAGCACTAGTAACATGGTCTTTTTATAGGGACGAAGGGACATTCTGGTCTTGTCTTGCTACAACGTAAACGCTACGCCCCATACGGTGCTATGCTGAAAAAAACAAAAAGCTACCGAGAAAACCCTAATTTGGGTTTCTTCTTTTTCGAGAACCCTAAAATTAAGACTTGCATGTATATTTTCTAATGCCATGGGACACTAATACGAATCATTAGATTTATTCCTCAAGATTATATAGGATGTTGACAACTCTCACTCCTTTTCAATTTTTGGGAATATTATTTAGGTAATGAGCCATGCAAAAACAAACACTGATATAATTTGCATGTCCATAATCTTGAACCACCTCTTTCTCCGGAGGACATGGGAAACTCCACCTCTTCCCACCATAACCATTTTGCGACGGCTTTCCTTCTCTTGTATGTACTTAATGAAGAAGCCATAATGGCGGGTCCTACACTCCAAAGGGTAAGTTCTTGAGCCTTGAGGAGAGGACTCAAGAGAGGGGCTTCTGAAATCACTGTCCTAGAGAGGTCCAAAGGCTAAGAGGATGGATAGGGTTGTTGAATATGCAAGGCTCAAAGACCAAGGTAGCTCAAGAGAAAGCTAAAAGAAAGATGTGTGTTTTGAGGGCTGCAGAGAGCTCCTTTTATGGCTGCTTTGGGGCTTCATAAGAAGTTTCTAGATAGAGAAGTTGGACGCTAAACTTCGTGTTCGAAATCAGCAATTTTTTTGGGCAAAAAATCGATCCCAACATTTTTTGGCATCCCTGAAAAACAGTCGTCACATACATATGTCCCGAGGACGGAGGGCTATACCAAAAAAATTTACCGGGACGCAAGCCGTCCTGGCTGGGCATCCCAACACATATGAAGGGGGGGGGGGGGGGGGGGGGGAAGGGGGGGGGGGGGGGGACAGCGTCCCGGAGTCCCTCGAGCTCGGGGACGCGTCCCCATGTGACTGATTTTCTAGCTATCCCTCTTAACCTGACACTACGGAAATATATAAGGTAGGTATATTTGTTATTTGTAATTATTAAGTTTAGGTACCTCTATTTTTTAAAATATCATGCAAAGTATTCTACAAGCACACACAAGGACCTCTGTCATGAAGATATCAACCCCCACACATCACAAAGGGAACTCACACATCCCCACTCTTCTCAACCAAGTACTACCTAAAAGGATAGATACAACTACATTATGTTATGTTCATATACGACATAGACTCGAACATACTCCCAAGCTTATCAAGGTTGGCCATTCATTTTCAAGCTCATGTCATATGCTCTCATCTACACCTATTGTGCACACACGCACATAAATACAAGAAGGTGTCATAAGTCCACCATAAGATTTTGAATGTAGAGAAAAAACCCCTCCTCACTCACATAAGTCTTCCTCCATGACCACGTGGATGTTTTGTTAACTCCCAAATATGGTTGAGTGACTAACCCCAAGGAGGAGCACTAGAAGGTTGACTAGTAGTTTGAACATCACTTCATATATACACAAAGAAGTGATGCTCTATAATGTGAAAATCCAACAAATAAAACTATATATTGTTGTTGTAATTGTTGTAATCTACCAAGTTCAGACATGACCCCTCCTAGAGGGTATAACTCTTCAACAATATATTCAGCATCTTCATAAAAACCCTTCATATGCATCTCAAAGTTGAATATAATGTTGAGCTTGATCTGCATCTTCCATGAAGATTGGACCCTTTCACATGTAGCCAAATTCTTTATGTACTCTATTCTCTATGTACTCTAGATTATCCTCCTCTGATACCAATCGTTGGTTTTTTGACCCACGATCAATATAGAGACAAAGAGAAAATAGAGACAAGATGGAAAAAAAACAACACATGAGAGAGATGAAAAGAGCCAAGCTCCATATATATTCATTACATTCCATGTTGAAGTACATGAAGTTACAAGATAGCATACCGAATATGTAAGGGATACAAGTTGTCCATAACTCCAGAGTCTCCAAAGCTGAAGATGATCTCCTCCAAATAGAAAAGCTCCAAGTTGTTGCACCCCTTGTAGATGATGAAGAAAAACACAACTCCACCTCTCCACGTTGAAGGAACCCCTCCACCAAGCTTGTTCAAGAAGAGCACTTCATGTGTGATGATACACATGCTATTAACATGGTCTTTTAATAGGAGATATTGAATAAAGCAAAAAGCAAATGCAAAAACCCTAATTAGGGATTTTGCTTTTTTCAAGTACCTTAAAATTGGGCCTTGTGTGTGTGTTTTTTTAATGCCATGTAGCACTTATAGAAGTCATCAAATTTAATCAAGATTATATAGAATGTTGACAACTTTGACTCTTGCTTTTCAATGTGTAATGTGCTTTTCATATTAAGTCGGGAAATTAGGATTTGACTTTTGATACACAAGTAGTTGTCAAATACCCAAATGTTATATACCATTGGAGAGCTTTGGAAGAATACTATCAAATATATGATAAAAATTTTATCAAATTTTGAGCATTTTGACCAATCCTTTTGACAATTTTTTTACCATCAAACTTTAAATATTTTTAACTTGCAAGTGGGTCCGTAGTGGAAGGTTATCCCAATAGACATACTTTCTAACAATCCCCCCCTAACATGACATTAGGGAAATATGTCAAGTATGCTCATTTGTTATTTGTACTGACTAAATTTAGGTACCTCTAGTTTTTCACATATCATGCAAAGTATCCGGCAAACACACACAAGAACTTTGTCATGAAGCGCTCTCCCCCAACAAAAGAGAACTCACACCTCCCTCAATCTTCTCCACCAAATACTACTTGGAAGGATAGAGACAACTAGAGGATGCTATGTTGGTATAGGATATAGACTCAAACATACTCCCAAGGTTATCAAGTTGGTCAATCCTTTTCAAACCAAGGTCATATTCTCTCATCTATTGTACACATACACACAAATATAAGAAGGTCATATACGTCCACCATAAGGTTTTGATGTATAAAACCCCTCCTTGCTCACGTAAGTCTTCCTCCATGACCACCAAGATGTTTTGCCAACACCCAAATGTGGGAGAGCAACTAAACCCAAGGAGCACTAGAAGGTTGACTAGTAGTTTGAACATCACTTCACGGGTACACAATGAAGCAAAGCTCTCTAATCTACAAATCAAGCAAGGATTATATTCGTAAAGATTATATAGGATGTTAACAACTTTCACTCTTGCTTTCTAATTTTTTATGTGCTTTTCACACAAAGTCTAAAAATTAAGGTTTAACCTTTGATACACAAAGAGTTGTTAAATACCCAGATATTGCATACCATTGGATAGCTCTTGAGGAGTACTATCACAATGTATACATTAAGAAATTTGTCAAATTTTGACCATTTTTACCATCCCTTTTGACTAATAGTTTACCATCCAAGTTTAGTTATTTTTAATTTGCAAGAGGGATTCCTAGTGGAAGGTTGTCCTAGACAAGGTTGGAAAAAATTGTGACTCGAACCTCCCTGAATGGTTCGATATGTTCGGTACGTTTGGTACGTTTGGTACGTGTTTTTTTTTTGGTACTTTAAGACTCAAAAAAAAAAAAATTGTACATTTATGGGAAGCTTTTACAAAGTGTTTGCACACTGTTTTGTTCCTTGTTGGTAAGCTATAAACCTCGTGGCTCTTCCAAGTTAGGATGCAACCTTCAAGCATCTACTAGTACACAATGTCCACCTAGAAGCTTTAGTGTATGTGAAATAGTACTACATAGTACAATACTACTATACAATGTGAATGACAAATGTTTAGTGATATGTATTGCACAATGTACAGTACATTTACTACCTCTTTGCCATCGATATTGTAGTATTTTACTATGTATATTTGAATTTAATTTACATAATCTAATTCACTATATGTGTGTGTGTGTGTGTATATATATATATATATATATATATATATATATATATATATATATATATATATATATATATATATATATATATATATATATATATAGAGAGAGAGAGAGAGAGAGACGTACTTTACCGTACCAAACCCCCCTTCCACGTATTGTACACGAACCGTTCACGTACCGTACGTACGGTACCACCTTGGTCCCAGATTCCAATGGGCATATTTTCTAACGAGGTATGAGTTTAAGTAATGAATATATACATCACCTTGTAGGTATCAAGAGTGGATGGATCAAATCGGAGAGAATATTTGGAACAAGGACTCGATTGTCTCTTAATCTCTTCTTATTTCCTTCTTTCAATTGGAAATGGATAGCTCAACATTAGTAGAGCACATAAACAAATTTAAGAGCTATCTAGTTCAATTAGTCGAGATGAAGCATCCAATCTCAAATGCTATTTCAATTGAAGCTCTTTTGAAGAGTCTACCTTCTTCATATAACATGATTGTCACTATTCTACAAAACAAGACTAATCTTAATCTTGACAGAGTACTGGCAACCATACAAAAGGAGAAGAAAGACTTAAAGCAAATGAAGGTAAAGAAAGTCCAGAAGTGTAAACATTGTGGGAGGACAAACCACAAAAAGAGAGAATGTTAGACAATTGATCGTTCCAGAATTTGTGGTGGAAAGACACATAAAGCAAAATTTTGTTTCAAGAAGAAGAAAAAAGATGACGCAATAGAAGAAGAAAAGCATGAAGATGACTTTGCAGGAGTGGTTGAAGAAACCACTGACTTTGCATGTTAAACCATATCATTTGTGTGTGTGTGTGTGTGTGTGATAGGTGTAGATGAGAGTATATAACCAGGCTGAATCCAAGTGTGCGTAAGGGTTAAAGAAATATGATTGTGTGCTGCATATGGAAATATAATTGACTTTATATAGAAAATACAGTCAATGTGCTTAGAATTAGGGTAAAATCTGCTACAAAACCAGAATATAAGTTCTTCTCTGATATGAGCAGCTACAATAGCTTCTCCTCTTGAGATAGTAGGCCGGAAAACCTGATTCAGCAGCAAGAGATGAAGTAGAAACTGAATATGCAAGCAACTTAAATAAAAACCAGCTGGTACACACACAAAGAGTATGTAAAAAAAAAGTGGGCAGCAGCTAGAACCCTCCAAAACAGCTCCAGAACCTCCAAGGGCAGAACCTCAACATAGAGCACACTGTGTGAGCAGATGATAATTTATGTGCTCAAAGGGTGCTCACTATATAGATTTAAAGGCCCTAGAGAAAATCCTGCCGGAAAAAGCGGGAAAGGCCTACGTGGGCTTTTTAATTTGCATGTGTAATTTTTATTAGCATAAAATAGGTGATTTGCTTTTACACCCTCAGATCTCTTGCTTTTATGAGATTAAATCTCATCCATCGGATTATAATAAAACTTTAATGTGAAACACAATTTTAAAAGCAAGAATTAGCGTTTTAATTTTGAGGGTCCATGTAAGGTCAAATGATAGCTTTTCTGAAGCTCCATAAGAATATGCAGTCATAATTTTTTACCAACTTTGACCAAACCATTCTTGAAAACTGGAAATCGAGTAAATTAGGGTTTGTTGGAAATTCGGGTTTTTAAGCACAATTGACATTGTTTCCAACATCTTGTCTGAGAAATGGAGTAAATTAGGGTTTGTTGGAAGTTCGGGTTTTTAAGCACAATTGACATTGTTTCCAACATCTTGTCTGAGACATTAAATGTTCTTATGAATGGTATTTTGCACTCCATTGAGATAGGCTTTTCAATTGCCTTTATTGTAACAATTGAAGCTACTGTTACAATTTATGTTTACATGTATGTACATAGCCTTCAAGGATTAGTCTTTTGCTCTTACTGTTTGTACTTACACTCATCTAAATGATAAATTGATTTGGATTTTAAATTATTTCACGAAGTTGATGCTTTGGCACATCTTGAATTTGAGAAGTGTCAAGTTTTTGAAGGAAGATTTTTATCTTTTGAGGCACTTTCTAAAAATCTAAACTTGTCTGATCCCCTTCCTCCTGACATGAAAAATCATGTACTTCTCCGAGTCTTACCAAGACTTTTCTTTACATTTTCCAAAAAAATGTATTAATATGGCAAAGCTAAAGGTTTTGTCAATAGGTATAAGTCAAGCTTTTTTGTATCGAAGGTTATGCTGTTAAGAGAGGGGCAAGGCACAGATTAGGATGATAGGTACAGGTTAGGATGCTCATGCACGTACAGGGGCTGGAATGAGAACAAAGTGAGAGCAGTGAAGGTAAAAATTTCAGGTTTCTGGTATCTCTGCAGCTACCAAGTCAGCAACGTATTCCTGACGCCAAGTCAACTAGAGATCAATAACATGTCAGGTAAAACATAGGCGACACATCAGAATCCAACTATGAATACATGTGTGACAAGATATATAAGGACAAATAAATTCTTAAAAAGACAAAAGCAAGCAATGATCATCCATGTATTTATCCAAAAGAGAGTAATTAGCCATTTTTTTACACACAGCAAATTTCCAAATTCCTTTTGATGGATTTTCATTGAGATAGACAGGTGATTTAACTTGCTACATAAATAAATTGATCTTTCAGCATTTTAAGACGTAAAATAGTGAGCTATATTTCAAATTTATGAGAAACAAAAGAAAGAATTGACCTGCTGAATGTCTGCTGAGAATAACTCTGGATTCTGGCCATATGCACCTGTCGACAACCTCAGATGGAGCAAATTAAGATCCATCAAGCTGACAGGAAATGATGATCCTTTAAGCTGCAATGTAGCTTCCACCGATGAAGATGAGTGACAAATCATATTACTTAAATTTGCAAAGCTTTCTGTCGAGACAATTGATTGTAAAATGTCCTGACAATGTTGAGTTATCTCGGATGCTATCATCGAGCTCGATAGATTGGACACTTGTAAATTCTTTGCTGCCTTTTTTGAAGCAGGTATCTGCACAACATATGACCATAGCACATGATTGGAGTTTCCACACAAAGAACTTCTCAATGGAACAATGACAGCACTCTGGACTTTTGCAGGCTATGCAGAAGGTAAAACATAGAATACCAGTCACCTTGCCTTCACCTGCAGTGCTTTTGTGCTTCTTCAAATATTTTCTGTGAAGAATGCCCTTAGCCTTTAATAGCTTTCTTGGAAATTTATTTTGGAGTTCCAATGGGACAATTTCGAGCCCAGTTTGTTCAAGAAGCTTCTTGACTGGTGTGCCAGGTAGACCAAGATGCCTTAGCACCTCGAGTCTCGAACTGAACCTTTCTTTGGTAGGTGAAATGAAGATAAAATTTGGCGAGCCATCGTTTGAAAGTCTTTGTGGATAGATTTCCCACCCATCTTCGAACTTGCCTCCAAGGTTCTCTACTTCTGTCCTCAGCTTCTGTAGCTGCAATATACCCGCTTCGCATGAAGCAATATCGACGCTAACAGATAGCTTTTTTTTTATTCTAGATCGCTTGTATATCTGTTCTTGCGTTCTCCTAATACTATTAAGAACCACCAGAGTACGCTTTATTCTCAAACTAGATTCAGAGGATTGCGATTTCGCACCATGCAGTGAGGAATTTCTACAAAGGATCCCGCCATTTCTCGCGTTTTCAGTCGGAGGCAGAGCCTCCGCTGCACCTGAGTTCCCCTGCGTCAAGTGCGCATCTTGCAAATGATCGACATTATTCTCCGAGGCTGTAGGGATCATCAACCCCGAAGCACCTAGTCGTTCATATTTCTTCTTTCTTCCATAGGTAATGCTTGCCATAACATCTGCTCAAACTTCTTTTCTGTGATGGTAGGGTTCCAGATATTCAACGTTCGTGCAGCGAAACAACACGAATCTCTGAGACTTCGCGAGAAAGAGAGAAGAGTGGCCAGCCGTGGCTTGGAGTTCGCAATGCGAACCAAGACATAGAAAATACAAGCAGTGAACCAGCCCTCTGTACTGAAGATGGCTACACCGTTCGGAGATTCAAAAGCATAGTGGCCTTATAGACGTAAAGAGGCCTTTCCGTCTCTGCTTGTTTGAAGAGAAGATTGCACATACACGCAAGTAGAAATTTCATTAGCTAAACAGAGGAACTTGAAGGAAACACCGGTAATCAAACCTGATTCACTCATTAGATCTCGATCAAGTGAGGATTCCGTACGCTCAAATCAAAGAGAAAAAGACCTATTTGTGGCAGAAATTACTACGCCAATCAAATCATATTATTTCCAAAGATGCCATAACAAAAGCCGTGTAACAAATTGTATGTACAAGCTCATGTAGCTTAGTGATTTGATGCTTTGAGTATCTGGGAGGAAGTCTTGAGTTCAAGTCTCGATCGGAAGTCTTGAGTTCAAGTCTCGATCGGACATATTTTTGAGTTCCTCAAAGATGAGTGCCTCTACCTTACAAGGTTGGGTGTGTGAGTCGGACATATTTTTGAGTTCCTCAAAGATGGGTGCCTCTACCTTACAAGGTTGGGTGTGTGAGTCGGACATATTTTTGAGTTCCTCAAAGATGGGTGCCTCTACCTTACAAGGTTGGGTGTGTGAGTGTGTTTCCAATTCATTGTACTCAAAAAAAAACCACCAAAATGATATGGCAAAAGATGGACGCAAGTGACCAAAAGCATTTTTCTTTGCTAAATCATCATCACATTTGTTGACATTGGCAAAAGAAGAAATGCGAATTGGTTATGGAATGAAAGGGAAGAGGTCAAAAATGGGGAGTAATTTGTGGGGTAGTTCTTATAGTCATGTATGAGTAGAAATCCTTTGATCACACCTGTCTATTTGCATAAAGCCATGTGCAAGAAAGACTTTCATCCTATTTGAATCGGGTCTTATGGTATAACAAAGTTCAAAATTCTTAAAATCAAAAGAGACAATCTAATAAATATAGGACCTCTATGCTCATTTTGTGGAAGAAACACAAAGTTTCAACCCTCTGCTAATCATAAGAGAGTCAATTTATTGCGTTAATTTGTTTTGGTCTCTCCTTGTCTCAAGAGAGTTTTAACCTTAAATTGCATCCATGTGGGCAAAGACTCTATAAAATAAGACCTTTTTGTCCCACCAACTTTCCTTTGACTACTTCATATTACGCTCATCACAAGAATTGTGAAATAAAAAATAAATCATTATTAGTATACTCTTCTACTAGAGTCAATTGATGAAAGAAGAAACATGTGCATGGTATTTCCGCCTAGAAATGTACTCCATATCTATTATTTATTATTTCAATGATACGTGAGAAAGAAAAAAGTAGAATCTTATTGTTATGGACTGATTGAGTGCCTTCTAGAGAAATATGAATAGAGATTTTCAATAGAATCATTTGACACTAACTGAGTGCCTTGTTGAGAAGTATGAATAGAGATTTTTGTAGAGAAATATGAATATGGATTTTCAATAGAATCATTTGATACTAATTGAGTGCCTTGTTGAGAGTATGAATAGAGATTTTCAATAGAATCAGTGCCTTGTTGAGAAGTATGAATAGAGATTTTCAATAGAATCATTTGACTTTGAAGCATCTTTCAGTGACACATTACTTGTGTGAAAACATTATATATCAAAACTAAGGTCTTAAGGTCCAATGTTGTATAGATTATAAAGTTCATAAACCAATTGTATCCACTATACAAAGTTAACTTTTCCGTGGTTTAACTTAGAGTGGTATAATGTGCTTGAAGTGAGGAATTGATAGAATCCTTTTCTTGGAAAGCATAACTTTTTGCTATAGTGAATATTTGATACTCAAAAGCTAAGAAGACATTGAAAATCAAATGATATCTAGTTTAAGTGTAATGCATACATACATATATAAACACATACATACATTCATAAACATACACACACATATACATATATATACATACATACATACATATATATATATATATATATATATATATATATATATATATATATATATATATATATATATATATATATATACACCTTGGCAAAATTCGTAGTAGTTCCATTTGCAACTACTATGATAATCCTAATCCAAGTCTCATAATTCCTTGTTGATTAAGGGATAGTAATTAAGGCTTGATCTTCATCTTAAAATCTTGTTAGCTATCTATAAATCTCATTTGCTTACCCTATAGATTTTCTAGATATCTCTCCCTCAACTCATTTCAAAACATCCGCTAATGCTTTTCATATTCTAAATTGATAGAATCTCTTCAAAATCAATACATCTTTGGCTATATCAATCATAAGACTTAAGTACCGATGTCTTTGGTTTGGGGATTACTTAGGAACTACATAGTTTACGTTGCTTAGTTAGAGAAATTATTCTTATTAGCATGTGTAACATACTTTTAATACATAAGTAGTCTATGCCATGATGGTGCATCTATGGATGACAATGAAATCATTGGTGAATTGTGCATGTGCATGTGGATATGCACCCACCCATGTTCATCCCCTATGACACAATTGTTCCCTTGCCCAAAAACCATGATCGAGATAGGCATTGTGTGCCTTCTCATATGAAAATACAAAAAAAACGAAGTTTAAGGTAGGCTCGCCCCCTCGTGTACAAATGGATTTATGTGGTTTCCCTATGGGTGAATCAATATACAAAAATGAGATGATCTTATAATTCATGTATTTACAATGATCTTGGGCAATAAAAACTAATCTAAAATACTATTAGAGGGAATTCCTAAACCTCACCAATAAATATGGAAATACACCTCCATTCCTCATTTGGAAGTGTTAAAAATGCCAAATGATTGGTGACAATGCCACCAACTCCATCGCATAAACTCTCATGCATTCATAGCTCAACTTTGTTTTGGTGTGCAAAAAATTCAAATCAACTCTGATTCCAATGACCTTTATGTTTTTATAAAGTCTCCAAGATGCTCTTTCTAATAAATTGAAAACTTCCAAAATCAGACATTCAAAGGGAAGCACCTCTTTGAAGTTGACTAGCTATAGGTGGTCACTGTCATGGACAAAGGAAACCACCCTCAACCACAAACTTCATGTGACTTTCTATATCTCATGACTGGTTTAGAATTTGGAGAAAGTAATGCTTTCATTGCATCCGAAACAAACCCTAAGATTGACCATCTACTTGTTGGATTTTGACATCCAGAGGTCTTGTTTTGAATTGATGACATCTTCAATGACATCATCAGTTCGTAATTGCCCTTGATAACCACCTTTGAACACTTATATATGGAGGGCTTGACCACATACATCCTCAGTCTTGCCAATGCCAGTCTCGAGAGCTCAAGGAGTTGTGATCTCCAAGTAAGTACTTTCCAAGTTCCAACTCGAGTTCTAGTCTTGTCTAGTCTAGTATCTTCAACATCCTACCTTGTCCTCTTGCAATCTCATAGTATGAGATTCTATCGAGTTATTTCTTGTATCCAATTCATCTCCTTAAAGGGAGTCCTTCTAACCTAGATATTTGGCTTCATATTTACTATGTCGGGTTGTGGGATCTCCTGTATCATCTCTAGTTGAGTGATCCATAGTTATCGGTCCCAAGTTGTGGGACTTCTTGTAATAGTTCAATATTCTTGTATTATTTCCCCTTTGTGGTTGATCTTGTATTCAAAAGTATAGTTCCAAAATCTTGTACAACCTATTTAGAGGGCACAATCTAGTGCTCCTCTCACATTTTGGTAAGACTAACTTCTATCCAAGACCAGGCATCATGGAGAACATACTTGAACAGATTGTGGCATTGCTTCAGAGTCTCCAACAACGAGTTCAAGACCTAACTCATTGATAGACACAAGCCAAAATGGGACATCTGATGCATATAGGTGCACTCATCCAAGAATTAGAAGCACAAATCAAGAATCTTCAAGCAAACAAAGAAAGCATTCAAGTGAATCAATGACCTAGTCCATCCTTCATGAAGAAACCCAAGATTTGCATGCCAAAAAAGTTTTATCGTAATCGCACGAAGTTTCACAGATCTCTCCAACAAGTTAAATTGTACATTTGTATGCAACTTGATAGATACCCTTAAGAGGCATCCAAGGTTGGTTTATATTGGAACCTTTCTATGTGGTCAATCATTATCATGGTTCACTCCAATCTTGGAGAAGAACATGGCAGTACTTCATGACAATGAGGGGTTTCTATGAGAGCTCACCGCCACATTTGGAGAGCATACATGAGTCAAGTGGCAAAAACAAAACTATGAAAGCTATGTGAAGGTAACCACCCTGCCTCTACTTATGCATCAAAATTTAGGCAACTGATATGTGATCTCACTTGTCACGAAGATTATTTCATAAGCCAATATAGATGTGGTTTAAGAGATGATGTGAGGGACCTTCTGCTCATGATGCTAGAGGTTAAGACATTTAATGAATACATCACCCAAACCATTCAATGTGATAACTTCCTTTTTTAAAGGAAACAAGAAAAACAAGTAGAAGGAAGACTTCACCAATAGAAACCCTTCAAACCCACTCTTAGAGAAGAGCCTATGCATATAGATGTAACTTGGTTCTAGCCTCTAACCCCACAAGAGAAACAAGAAAAGAAACTCTGACCATATTGTAGTCAATTTTCCTAACAAGAGAACAAAATCCAGAGTCACATTCACCCTTGTAGAGCAAGGAACGAGGAAGTCCAATTGTAAAGGAAGCAGTACAATCAGTCCATGATATAAGAAAGGGTCTCATAATTATAGCAACGCCCATATAAACATGGATGGTCCTTGTCAAGTTAATCATGCCTAAGAAGAGCCCTTTCCTTACAACCCTAGTAGATTCAGGAGCCTCCTCATGTTTCATTGATGAAGGATTGATTAAGAAACACATGATTCGAGTACTTCAAAAGAATAAACCAATTGTAGCTGAAGTAGTAGATACACAACCTCTAGCATTTAGGAATATTACCATGGAAACCACACCATTAAGAGTACACCTTGATGACCATGATTCACATATATGTTTCAACGTAATATCGAGTACAATGGATCCTGCTATTATTGGAATGACCTAGCTAAAGAAAAATAATCCAAAGATTAATTGGGAAAAAGAATAAAATCACTCGTCGAGATATCTAGAAGAACCTGACATATGTAGGAGCCAAAGCCTTCATATATGCAATAAGGAAGGAACTCACATATATATATGCATTAACACCCAAGAGGCCAAGAAAGATGATCCAATGAATCTATAGAACTAGTACTAAGGTTTTGAATATTTTTTGCAAAAGAATGCAAATATCCTCCCAAAGCACCAACCTTATGATTGTGCCATAGAACTTCAAAAAGGCAGTGCAACCACCCTATAAGCCAATCTACAAACTATCCCTAGAGAAGCTTACAGAATTACACAAGAATATTGATGAGAATCTAGCCAAAGGGTTTATCAGACACTCAAAGTCTCCAGCAAGATACCCTATTCTATTTGTAAAGAAGAAGTGTGGGACTCTGTGAATGTGTGTAGACTATCATGGATTGAATAAAGTTACTAGAAAAAATAGATATCCTCTACCGCTTATATCAAAACTCTTGGAACACCTTGGAAAAGCAAAGTTCTTCATGAAGATTGACCTTTGAGGAGCTTACGATATTTTCAGGATTAGAGAAGGAGACAAATGGAAGACATCATTTCGAACAAGGTAGAGACATTTTGAATATGTAATTATGCCACTCGATCTTACAAATGCTTCGACAGCCATCTTTCAGCTATGATGAATGATATCTTTCAAGAATATTTAGATGATTTAATGGTAATGCACATCAGTGATATCTTGATATTCTCCAAAAATGTAGAGGATCCTGAATGTCATGTAAAGATAGTTCTAGAGAAGTTAAGAGAAAAAGGTTTATATGCTAATTGGAGAAGTGCTCTTTCCATAAAACAAAAGTGGATTTTGAAGGGTACATTGTCTCAAAGAAAGGAATCTTTATGCACCCTAAGACGATCAATACAACACTTGATTGGCGAACACCTTCATGTGTTCAAGATGTACAATGTTTTCTAGGGTTTGCCAATTTTTATAGTATATTCATCAGAGATTACTCCAAAATAATTACAGTTCTTACAAAGCTTACGAGAAATGCAAAATTCTCATGGATCGAAGAAGTAGAAAAAGAATGTTAGATCTTGAAATCAACATTCTGTCAGGGGAGCACTAGATATTACAAGAACACCCACGAAGGGAAAACAATACAAGAATATATGATCGATACAAGACGTCCCACAACCTGGGACCGATAGGTATGGAAAACTGGACTAGAGATGATATAAGGGATCCCACAACCCGGGATCGTAGGTAGGAAACAAGATATCTCGGTTACAAGAATTCCCTTGTGGGATATGAACTCGATACAAGAAATAACTAGAAAGGATCTCGTATGTCCACAATACAAGACTAGACAAGACTAGAGTAAGAAACAAGACTAGAACTTGAACTGGAACTTGAAACTACTTACTTGGTGATCAGGATCCCTTGAGCTCCCAAGACTGGCATCCACAAGACTGATTATGAATGTGGCCAACCCTTCGTTATATAGGTTTTCAAGGGCGGTTCCCAAGGTGGTTGCGAACTGATGATGTCATCATGATGTCGTTGATTTGTAACAGGACCTCCCGATGTCAGAATTCAGTGAATAGACAGTCGATCTTGGGGTTTTGGCACGTTTCGGATGCAATGGAAGCATTAGTTTCTCCAAAATCTGGACCAATAATGAGATATGGAAAGTCACATGGAATTTGAGGTTTAGGATGGTTTCCTTTGTGTCCATGACATCACTTCCCCCTCAAGCGACGAGTTCCACGAGGAGCGGTTATGTGACTCTGAGATCTTCTAGGACTTGAATCTTCATAACTCTTGGTCTTTGTAGAGTTCTTGATATATGGTACTGGAACAAGATGATGATGGATATCCATGATGAAACTGGAAAGGGTTTGTAGTATATCGAGGTACAGAATCAAGGGTATGATTCTCATGATGAATTGTATTATTCTCTTGACTCTGATGATGGTCCTTCTGATGTGGGATGGTGATTGTGGAAGTTCTAATCCCAACTTGTTTCTTTTGTTTAGGGCATTTGAATACCATATGATCATGCTCTCCATAATAAAAGCATAATCCATCATCCTTTCGATATTGTCTTTCCTTTGTTGTAAGTCGTTTAACCATGATGTGATCCAATTGCATGGGTTCTGGTTGTGTTTCCTCAAGCATATGTGGTTGTGGAATAGAAGTAAAGTTGTATTCTCGTTCTCTAATAGAAGTCTTCTTCTCTTGCTTTCTCTCGAACAACCTATTATCACATTCAATTGCTTGATTCATGAATTCATTCAAAGTATTTACCTAGCCCATCGAAATTGGTTGATAAAATAATCCTCATGCCATGTGAGGTCACAAATGATTTGTCTGAATTCCGATGCATAGGTAGATGCAGGCCTATTTCCTTGATGTAGCTTCCTTAGCTTTGTTTCGGCAACACGTGAATAATTGGTATCTCCAAATGAGAATGTGAACTCTTGAATAAAGGCCTTGAAATCATGCAAAATATCCATGTCCTTCTCAAGGATAGGTGCAAACCATGAAAGAGCAGGACCACATAATAGAGTTCCTATGAGTCCTACTTGAGAAGCATCATCTGGGTACCTATCTGGTTGCATCCTTATGAATATCTTCACTTGTTGCACAAATCCTCGAAACTTTGATCTCGTCCCATCAAATTTCTCAGGCATGCTCACTTTTGGACTTTTCTTCATGTTAGTTGTCATGGGGAAGCTTGAAGAAGATTGACTAACAATGATTTGCAGCTCTTGGATTTGCCTCTGAAGCTCTGTGATTACATCTTGAATACTTTGTTGTTGAATCCTCTGTTGCTTCTCTCGTATCTCTTGGACTTGTTGTTGAATTACTTTAAGTGCAAAAAAGAATTCTTCTCGAATAATCTCCATGGTTCTTGGTCTTGATGAAGGTAGTCTTGCCAAAATGTCAGGGGAGCACTAGATTGTGCTCTCTGACTACACAAGACAAGATTTCAGAAATACAGTTATGATTACAAGAACACCCACGAAGGGAAAATGATACAAGAATATATGATCGATACAAGACGTCCCACAACCCGGGACCGATAGGTATAGAAAACTAGACTAGAGATGATATAGGAGATCCCACAACCCAGGATCGTAAGTATGAGGCAAGATATCTCGGCTACAAGAATTCCCTTCTGGGAGATGAACTGGATACAAGAAATAACTAGAAAGGATCTCATACTACGAGATTACAAGAGGACAAGATAGGATGTCCAAGAACTAGACTAGAACAAGGAACAAGACAAGAACTAGAACTGGAACTTGAAGAGTACTAACTTGGCGATCAGGATCCCTTGAGCTCCCAAGACTGGCATCCACAAGAATAATTATGAATGTGGCCAACCCTTCCTTATATAGATTTTCAAGGGCGGTTCCCAAGGCGGTTGCGAACTGATGATGTCATCGATTTGTAACAGGACCTCCCGATGTCACAATCGATCTTGGGGTTTTGGCACGTTCCAGACGCAATGGAAGCATTAGTTTCTCCAAAATCTGGACCAATAATGAGATATGGAAAGTCACATGGAATTTGAGGTTTAGGATGGTTTCCTTTGTGTCCATGACACATTCACTATTGCTCCAATTCTAGTTCATCCTGATTCTACCAAGCCTTTTTCCCAGAGATAGATGCATCAGACTTCCCCTTAGGGGGCATTCTATCCCAACATGGAGATGAAGGACACCTACATCCAGTTGCATATCATTAAAGGAAATTCTCCCCTTTAGAGATTAATTATGAGCTCCATGATTAAGAAATTCTTGCGATAGTGGATGCATTTGATACCTAGAGTCACCATCTAGAAGGAGAAGCTCATAAAGTAACTGTGTACACAGATCATAAGAATTTAGAGTATTTATGAACACTGACATCCTCAATAGAAAGCAATCTTGATGGAGTAACTTTTTATCCAGGTTTGAATTTTTCATCACATACCATCTAGGACGCCAGTAATGCTAGATAGATGTAGTGGCAAGAAGATCTTACCTTGCACTTGTTACACTTATGTGCTCCTCGAGTAGCTTTGATGTGAATGTTTTCCCTATACATGGGCACTTTTTACTCTAGTGCTAGCTAGACATTTTTTCCCCATGTTACCACATACATGATTCACTCATATGTGGTGGTACTTTGTACTTAGGGATATTATTCAACTCTTACTTTAGTTTAGTTCATTGTCAATAGAGAGAGCTTTGCTAACCATCGTTCTCCATGTGTCTTACTGCATTTCTGCTCCTTGTGTGTCTCTCGCACTTCCACACACACCCAACACTGGTATCAGAGCAGGTTCAGCTCCTTCTCAAGTTTCAATTTTTCGCATCACAACACATGCACACTTTTAACGGTGCAAATAGACTTCTGAGCATAGAACAATGAATTTCAGCAGCCAAGGAACATTTCCACCAGTTGCACTCAATTGCACTGCTGTTTTACCCCCATTTTGAAGCCATTCATGTAGTCAAAATCGCCATCAGAGTGATGGTTTCTGAGCTGAAATTTCAGCATTCATTTCAGCTTTCGTCGAAGTGAAGATTTTGTCACATTCTTGTTCTTTGATGAAATGGCCGATAGTGATGACTTCTTTGGCATGCTTCAATATAAAGATAAGCTTGATGGAACCAACTATCCAATGTGGTCTTACATGATGAAACATGTTCTTGTTGCAAAACAACTTTGGAACATAGTGGCAGATGTAGATCGAAGACCTATAAGTTCTTCTACTTCATAGTCTGCTATCATAGATGGACTTCTTCTACAAGTACAGTGCTTAATCCTTCTCCGCCTACATAGGAGAAGCTTAGATGGGATGGAAAAGATGCTCAAGCTCATGCATTGATTGCACTATTTGTGAAGCATCATATAATTCCACACATCCGGTCATGTTCTACATCAAGACAAGCATGGGACACTCTTGCTTCTTTGTATGTTGTTGTCGGAGAGAATTTCTCTCCGTATTCTAGTTGAGCTCAAGAACAATATAAATATTATGCAAATTATCATCATGTTCAAAATCCATCCTATCACATTGGGGATAAAGTGTGGTTACTAAAAAATAATTTGTAGACTTCAAGGCCTTGTGCAAAACTAGACCATCATAGATTTGATCTGTTCGCCATCTTGGTCGAGATTAATCCAGTCACTTTCAAGTTCCAATTAGCAAGTTCGATAAGAATACATCCAGTTTTCCATGTTTACATGTGGGAACCATATCAGATTTCACCATTGAGGGGGCAGAGACCTAGTCCTTTGCCACATAGTGTGATTGATGATCATGAAGAATTCAAAGTCAAGCATGTCCTATAATTGAGAATATCCCAAGGAAGATTGGAGTACCTTGTTCATTGGAAAGGGTATGATATTAGTGATCAAACTTGGGAACCTTAAAAAAAATTTTAGAGAGCACCAATGAAGGTTCAAGAATTTCATAAGAAAAATCCAATGAATTTGAGACCATAGAATATGACCACTCCTTGTGGAACTTGTCACTTGAGGGGGAGGTGATGTCATGGACAAAGGAAACCATCCTAAATCTTAGATTCCATGTGACTTTCTATATCTCATGATTGGTTCAAAATTTGCAAAAACTAATGTTTTCATTGCATCCAAAATGTGCCAAAACCCTGTAATCGATTGTCTACTCGCTGGATTCTGACATCCAAAGGTCCTATTTTAGATTGCTTACATCATTGATGACATAATCAATTTGTAAACATTGATAAACAATTTTGATAATTGCCCTCGAACACCTATATAAGGAGTGTTTGGCCACATACATCCTCAATCTTTCCAATGTCAGTCTTGGGAGCTCAAGGATTCGTGATCTCTGAGTAAGTACGTTCCAAGTTCTAGTTCGAGTTTTATTCTTGTCTAGTCTAGTATCCTGGACATCCTGCCTTGTAATCTTGTAATACAAGATCATGTCAAGTTATTTCTTGTATCTAGTTCATCTCTCTAAATGGATTTCTTGTAACTTGGATATCTGATTTCATACCTATAGTCGGTTTGGGGGATCTCTTGTATCATGTTTAGTCCATTTATCCATACCTATCAATCCCAAATTGTGGGACTTCCTGTATTAGATTGATATTCTTGTATTATTTCCCCTTTTTAATTGATCTTGTAATCAAAAGTATAGTTCCGAAATCTTGTCTAGCCTATTCAAAGGGCATGATCTAGTGCTCCCTTAACAGTCACTATCTAGAAATAGCGTTTGGAGCGGCTACTTTGGATGCTCCCCAAAAACAAGTTGGAGATAGACTACCATCTTTGATGCTATATACCTGTAGTATAAACTTCAAAGGACATATAAGAATAAAAATTAAGGAATTTGGACAAGTATTGATACCTTAGATTCAAGATCAAAAGGTCATCTTCCAAGATTTTCATTTTTTTCATATATCCATGACTTCAACTTTCTCATATGAAAAAATGAGAGTTCTTTTGAGCATGAGTGATATATATACTTAATAAATATTCATAAATGAATATTCATGCCTTCTTGATTCCATGCAATATGAGAAACTACTAAAACCAAGAGAAAAAATGAGTCCCAATCTTTGGCTTGATGAAGAAAAATCCGTCTATTTTTTTACTTCTTTGCTTCATGTCCTCTTGGATAGATGCTTTCCTCCTCTCCACCTCCCACCTTGGTTCTTCACTTGGCAATTCATTCAAGATCAAAAGAGGAAAACAAACTTCCTCATTCACATGCAAGCTTGAAGGTGAAATAAGTTGCAGATGAGAGCTTATGACATGCCAAAAAAAAAAAGATAAAACATGACTTAATAAGGCATGAAGGGCATCTTGGATAGCATGAGTGTTTCTCAAATGAGAACTTCCATGTTCAAATCCCCTTTAGAGGTTGTAGAGTATTCATGCTTTCCTTTGCAACACATCAAAGCGTGGGCACTATTCTATTGATTAAACATATTGTGTACAATACATTTATTATGTAAATCATGAGTAGTGTGTTGGGTGATTGTAGAAGTGCAAGAGACACACAAAGAGCACAAATGCAGCAAGACACACGAAAAAGATGGATGGCTGCAATAGTTCACTCTATTGATGATGATTAAAATTGAAGTAAGATTTGAATAATATCTCTAAGTACAAAGTACCATCACATATGAGTGAATCATGTAAGTGGTAACATCGGTAAAAAACCTCTAGCCAACACTAGAGTAAAAAGTGTCCATGTATAGGGAAAAGGTTCACATCAAAGCTACTCGAGAAACACATAAGTGTAACATAGTGGTGAAGCAGTTAGCTTGGATGCCTATGCAAGATGAGGTTCTAAGTTTGAATCTTGCATCATGCCTTGATGAAGACTATTGTTTTGTAGAAAGATATTTTGGGGGTCAAAGAGAGATGCAAACAATCTAGCTATGGAAGACAAAATCCAAGAAGAAGAGGATGGCTACATGTGAGGATGAAAAGAAAAACAAATTGGAATCTTTTCCAGGTCATAAAAAAGACAATCAACCTTCAAAGATGAACACACTTAAGACTATCATGGCATATTTTCCCCCTTTAAGGGCTTTTCCACCTCATCTTGTATATATAGCCCCTGAAGGGATACTTATTTTTTTACACATTGTGCTCCTAAGCTTCTTCTTTTTCTTCCTTCTACTATTTCTATGCATTTTTTATCCTCCAACAATTGGTACCAAAACAAATTTTTGCACTACGAGCCAAGGGAGATCTTTGCAATGCCACATTTTTACATTAACAACATAAGTGTTGCATACTTGACAATAGGGGGGTCACATATGAAACATTCTTTAATAATACCTTTTATCTTTCTCTCTCTCTATATATATATATCATAGACGATGCTGGAGTTTTATATATATATATATATATATATATATATATATATATATATATATATATATATATATATATATATATATATATATATTCGTCTATATGATGCTATGCGTTTCATAGACGATGGTGGAATAAGTGTCACTATCATCATCGTTAATTTCCGATGCTGATAGCAATGCTATTGCATTGCATAAGCAGCACCCACGTGTTTACAAAGAAACTATAATCCACTTCTTGGAATTCAGGTCACGTTTCAAGTCAAGAAGTGATTGCTTCATGCAAAGAATTCATCGTCATGTCAATACAATGAGCACCGAGCACACCTACATACCACACCTATGCATACCATGGGTAAGATTTCATGCAATAAGAGAGAGATACAGAATGACATGAGCATATGAGAGAGAAAGAGATATACAGAATTTTGTTCGCATTTGTTATGAGAACCATAATGAATGCATTACGAAACATTTTGGATTATTCAAGAAAACAAATGAGTGAATATGTATGCATAGAATCACATATTAAATATATATTATTGACGGATATTATGAACTATCACTACAACAAAATTCGCATTTTCTGACATGTGATTTCTACTGTCAGGTTATATGTTTACATACCCATCAATATCACTACAAGAAATACGGGCACATAGCAACGGTTAGCGTGACACAATTTCGTCACTATAAAATTGCATAAAGCATTGCAACAAGTGTCGAGCGTGTTAAACGACAAAAAATTTGATGTTTTTATTGACATGTGGTGCGATGGAATATGCGACGGTTACATCAAGCATCGCCAAAGCGATGATTTTAAAAAAGCATCGCCTAAGCGATGCTAATTTGCATCTCATAAGCGATGCTAATTTGCATCTCATAAGCGATGCTAACTATACGTGACATGGACAAGAATTTATGATGCTTTAGCATTGCTTATACGACGGGTTTTTGACGAAAAACATAAAAATGTTGGAGGCTATTCAATCGACACCTACATGCATTTGATCGAAGAGCTCTCCGACGTTCACAATTGCGTTGTGCTTACGAGTTGAAACAATCGCTTGCGGAATTGTTGTTTTGTTTAGTCTTTGTCTTATTATCTTTCTCTCTCTCTCTCTGTTTCTCTCTTTCTACCTCTTTCTCTCTTTGAATTATCTCTCTCTCTCTCTCTCTTTATTGCAGGTTATTCAAGAAGTTAACCAAGCAAAAAATATGGCTAACTATTGTAAGTACAATTTCCATTCTTAGTATATCATTTGAATTGTGTTATTTTCATTAGTTAGCATACTCACACTTATTGATATGCACATATACACTTATACATGAAGATGCATGTTCACACATATACACATGCACATACACACACATATATACACACACATACATGTGCACATACACTTACACATACACACACATACACATGCATATGCACAAACATTTCTACAACCACATAAAAAGACTTGCATGCATGCATTATTGCATATATACATACACATACACACATTAACACATACTTAAATACATGTATATGCACATCCACATGCATGCACATTCACATGCACATGCATGTTTCATACATATACACATGCATATACGTACACTTGTATATGTTTACACACATACACATACATATGCACATACATACATATACAAACATACATATATATACACATATATATGCACATGCGTACACACACATATGCACACACACATGCACATACATACATATACACATATACATGCACATACCCACATATACACATACACTTACACATATACATGCACATACATACATATACACACACATGCACATGCACATACATATATATACACATATACACTTACACATGCACATCCACATACATACATATACACACACATACACATGCACATGCACATACACATACATACGCATATACACTTACACATGCACATACACATACATACGCATATACACTTACACACATATATATGCACATGCGTACACACACATATGCACACACACATGCACATACATGCATGTACACAAACATATTACACACATATACATGCACATACGTACACACACATATGCACATACACACACATACACATGCACATACACACACATACACATGCACATACATATACACACATACACATGCACATAGATACATATACACACATATACATGCACAACACACATATACACATACACTTACATATATACATGCAATACATACATACATACACATGCACATGCACATACACATACATACACACATACACTTACACATGCACATGAAAATACATGCATATACACATATACATATGCACATATATATACATAGATACATACATATACATGCATATAAACACACTTACAAAAATATAGATATATACCTACATGTGCATATGTACATTTTATATACACACAAGCACACATAAATATGATGAATTATATAATTAAAGTAATAAAACACATGCTTAATATAAACAATAATAAAAGTCAATAGAACAAGACTTTTCATTACTTAATACCATACACACAATTCAAAACATAACTGAAATGAACACACACACACACACACACACACACATATATATATATATATATATATATATATATATATATATATATATATATATATATATATATATATATATATATATATATATATATATATATCAATGTAAATACATATCCAATGTCATAATCAAGAATCCTAATCATCATCATCATCATCATCATCCTCATCCTCATCATTACGATCATCCGCATGATCTGATGTATCTATGTGAGCACTCTGTGATGAGCAAGATCGTCCCTCTTGTCTATGTCTCTCCATCTCATCCATATCTGCCTCTCCATAATACTCTTGTATTACAAATAATAAACATAAATAAGTAAAACAATTAAAACATCCATAAAAATAAAATAATTATATGAAATTTAATAATACTCACAAATGCATCCGGATGATCTCGCATATACTCGCTCAAATGTCGATCTCTAAAATGTGTAGCATATTCGATCTCATGTTTCGTAGGATATCGACCATAATCCTTTCGCTACATTGAAACAAATAAAAAAGATTAGTTTCTTTCAATTACTTCTATGTAACAACCTGCTTATTTAAATAGAAAAGAAATACATAAATTAAATGTAAAAAATTAATAAAACATATGAGAATTAATAAACTATTAATTTGTGTACCTTCTACTGAGGAAATGACTCCTGAAGACATAGTTGTCTATGAGAAAACTGCCATGTCTCAGGTGGTATGTTATGTCTCCTGTTATTTTTTTCCACCATACAATATCTCCTATTATTTTAATCTCAAATAGAAAAAAAGAATAAGAATACATACACATATATACACACACATACACATACCCACATACACATACATGCAAACATATACACATACATACATGCATACATATACACATATACATACATATAACATAAACTCACATATACATATCCACACATATACATACACACATACACATGTATATACACACATTCATACAAAATATATGCATTTATCCCACAAGAATGTGCATTTGTGTATATGTGAATATGTGTGTACGTGTAAATGGGTATATGTGAATATGTGTGTATGTGTAAATGTGTATATGTGAATGTTTATGTATGTAAATAATTAGATTATTAATATCTAATACCATTATTTGTAGATTTCAACCAATCAGATGGAACTCCACCACCATCTCCTAATCGTGCAAGGACTATATACTGTAAGTATACCAAACTTTTAATTTTAAATATATTTGATAAATTCATAACTAATATATGTTTTTTTCTTGTTATCATTAGATTCTGATCAATCAAAGGGCACTCCCCCACTTCCTACCCATGCAATGACTTCACATGTGTCCTCCGATAGGAATTATGATGAATTTTACTATCAAGAGCATATTATATGTTGGTGTAACTCTTGCTATGGCATGTATCAAAGACCACGATTGGAATGTATTGAACATGAGGCAGAGTATGGATCTTTTGAGTGTGCACCACCACCTGGTCAATGTGATAATGCCTGGGTATGTATTTTTTCTATAAATTAATGTCATTATTATATTTAAAAACCATATACAAAATCAAATTACTATTGATATATAGGAATACTTGCTTGATGATGATGATGATGATAATAATAATTCTCATACTCATAATGCTAATATATCTCGTACAAGTCATGGACTTGCTATTCATCAATTACAAGCAGAGGTTTCTAGAAATCCTCTACCTCATGGTTTGGAGACTGAAATGGCTGGAGATTATCCATTGCCAGCCCATGATTGTTCTCTAGTACAAACATATGATAGAAGAAGACATGGAGGATGGAATAGAGGACCACTTCTTTTAGATGGAGAGGTTTTTAACTTTTGGGGTAATTGAAATATGATTGCTCCATCCACTATTACTAATGTTGGTCGTGGTCTCTTTATTGTAGAGGATTTGTATGTGCCTCCAGACTCTAAAGTCACTCTTATGTCATTTGTGGTCCTATATATGGATGGGAAGATTGGCATTGACTTGCACGTTATGTTCAAAGCATGAGTACTTATGGAATATGCTTGAATGCAACATCCCTTACTAGTAGAAGGATTTCACATGCAGAAAATGAAAGATTATATATCTATGGAAGACCTTACATGCATGGAACTATAACAGGTTTAATAAATAGTAGTCGAGGGTTACGTAATAGTTCATGGACTAATCACACATTTGAGGAGCATGAAAATAGTCATGAATCACCATACATGAGTAGAGATGTAGCAAGATACATAGTTGTCAATGCTATTACTACATTACATGATGGTGGTGAATTATTAGTGAATTATGAATGGTGTAGACCTCCAAGAGCACCTTTTAGCTAGAGAGAGAATGAAAAGTTTCTATCCATATTTAATAACTTATATATTTAATTTTATGTTTAAAGTTTAATTTTTATTCATTTATGGAATAATAATAATTTTTATTCATGTGTGTATATTCCAATGTATGATGTTGATGGTATTCCTCCACACCATTCACAATTGCCAGTAGGACCTCATTTATCAGAAGCTTCTATGAGGAGGCTATGCAAAAGTGTCCTCTAGAATATGCAAGGTTGAAAGGCCTATATTCAAAAGAAGGTAAAGTACAAGATTTGTGCGACAATGATGATAATGATGGCATGGCAGATTTTATGGAGGATTGGTATCAAAATGATAGTGAGATCATTGATATTTCAAAAAATGAGAAATATCTTCAAGAGGAATGTCTAAAGCATGTATATGAAGGAAGTTGTTTGACACGACTAAGTGCGAGTTTACTTATTCTCAATCTTCAAAATTGTTTTGGATGGAGTAATGTATCTGTTTTGGCAGTATTAAGGTATAATTTTTAATTTTCTATCTATTTATATATATAGAAGATATTTTGTCCATCTAGCCTTTGGAATTGTCCAGCAAGCCTTTAGAATGTTCCTGAGACATCTGCTTCTCCTATTCTAGTCGACCTAATGCACAAGGATAGTGTTGCTTTTCAGCATATTGATTCTATATGGCCTGATTTTGCACAAAATCCATACAATCTAAAGTTAGGAGTTGCATTAGATGGGGTTAATCCATTCTCCATGAAATCCAGTAAATGGTCAACATGGCCAGTGGTGGTCATAAACTACAATCTTTCACCATATCTTAACATTAAAAAGGAACATTTAATGCTTTCACTTTTAATCCTAAGAAAAAGACAAGTTAAAGATATGAATATATATCTTTCTCCTCTCATTGACAATCTCCAGGAGTTATGGAGAGGTATTAATGTCATTGATGTATCAAAAAGCATCAATGAAAGATATATTGCGGTTCATGGTATTGTGGCTTGGACTATTCACGATTTTCCAAGATATGGTGTTTGTTCAGGTATTGATGTAATATTTTTATTCAATATGCATACAAATAAATGTGAGTTAATCTAATTATATTTTTATCATTTTCATGATGCAAGAATATCTACTAAGGGTCATAAATCTTGTCCATATTGTGGTGATTGGTTGAGATCAATTTATAGTAAGAATCTCAACAAAAATATTTATCTTCGACATCGATGATTCTTGATTGATGATCATCCATTAAGATCTAAAAGAGAAGCGATACATTTTAATGGAAAGCTTGAAACATGTCAGTGTCCAAAACCTTTGACGCTTATGGATTGCTAAAAAAAATGGATAGATGTATCTCTAATAGATCCAGAATCAGAAATCTTCAGTGATGAAGAAGATAATGAGAATGTGAAGAGAGCTAAAGGAAAATTGGCACTCGCAGAGAATATATCAATATGGTATTCTTTGGAGTATTGGAAAGAGTTAAAAGTATGTAATCTTCTTGATCCTATGCATATATTCAAGAATATTGGTTATTCATTATGGCAACATCTTTTTGGATTAAAAGACACCATAGCATCAAGGAATGATTTGAAGGATCAAAACTCAAAACCAAAGTTATGGCCAATTTTTGATAGACATCGATAGGAAACAACTTATGCACCTGCTCCTTGGGTACTTACGATAAACGAGATACAAACTATCAACAATAGGATTCAATCGATTCGGACTCATGATTGGCATAAGTTTTTGAAACATATTTTACCTTTGGTTATCGATGGATGTACAATGAAAGGAATATGAGATGTGATCTATCGTCTTGGATTTCTTATAAGGTAATTATGATACTTTTATATTTAATATATATGAATATTTGATATCTTTTATTTTTTATCTAATTTCTTTATAATTTTTTTATGATATGTATAGGTGGATTACATCAAAAGAGATTAACAAAAACTCGATCCCACAAAAGAAACGTGAATGCAAAGAGCTACTATGTTTGATGGATAAAGAGCTTCCTACTTCATTTTGTGATATTCAACCTTATTTATACGTCCATCTTGTAGATGAAATAGAGATTGCAGGTGTTGTCAACACTCAATGGATGTTTTGGGTTGAGCAATTTATGGGAATATTAAAGGGTTATGTACGACAAAGAGCAAAGTTAGAAGGATCCATGGCAAAGGGTTGGATGCTTGATGAGTGCATGTACAATGTTAGTGAGTACCTTGAAGGAGTTCATGAAGAAGCTCCACGTGCATGGACCAACGATTCTTCTTAAAAAATAATAGACGAGGTATTATCAGGTAAGCGAGTTCCATTTTTATTTACATTTCAAGAAAAAAATGATGCTTTTATTTTTGTAGCATATAATAGCAAATGCATGCAAGCATTCCTTAGCGAGTACGATCAGGAACTTCAAAATCTTTGAAGTAAAAGATGGAGAAACAAAAGATATAGACATAATCTTGATAATAATGAGATTACAAATATATCTTCTTTCACGTATTGGCTATATACTCCTTTGCAACGAGCCAACACAAATAATGAAGAAATCTTAGATGATCAGAGAGAGTTAATGATAGGTTGTGAACGAAAGGTAATTTTATTTTAATAATATTTTTTTTTCACATATGTATATTAGTTTCTCTTTATTGATTTAATTTCTTTTGCAGGCTTGAATGTTCACTAATATGTGGGCTTTTGGACAGCATATTAGAATCAAAGCTATTGATTATTTATGTAAAACAGAGGATTCTAGTATTGTTGCTTCTTTCAAGCAACTATCACATGTTACTTTAAAAGACACGAACCTTATAGATGGTGAACTTGATTATGTAGGAACTGTTGTTGGTATCTACAAAATATCATTTCGTACATTCAATCAGGTAGAAAAAATTTTATATTTTTCATGATAGAGTTTATTATTTTTTTAAGCACCTAATAATGGTTTTTTGATTTTATATATGTTGATAGGTCATTTTGAAGGTTGACTAGTTTTTGAGCTGAGTATAAGGGTAGTAATTCTACATTGAGAAAGGAATTATCTGGGTTTTGGGCAATTGATTCTTCCAAGGTAATGCGATCTACTAGAGAACCATACATTCTTTCTAGGCATATTGAACAAGCTTTTTTTTATAAAAACCCTAATGCTCATCCTTGGTGGCAAGTCATTCATGTTCAACATAGAGGTAGATCATTGTTTGAACAGTTTATTGTTACAGAGATCGAAGAAAGTCTTCTTGATGATTCACCCTCAGATACTGATACATCAACATCTGAAAGAGAAATTAGAATCATTGTACATGATAATGATACTAATCTTTTTGATGAGGAGGATAATACTCTACATGCTTATTCTATTGATGATGAAGAGGAATTATTAGAAATCGATATTAGTCCATCAATAGATGATGTCATTCATGAGAACACAGATTTAACAATAGAAGAAATAAATGAAATCAATAAGGATAATGAGACTATATTGATGTCTTACCAAAATGATGGCAATAATGAAAACATATGAGTAGATTAGATAGTAAATCCTACTCTAGTTATCGATCAAGAACTTGAATAATTTGATCAGATAATAGATTCTTCTTTATTCAACTAGAATATCGATGAATCCTACTAGAGAGATAAAATCATGTTCTTTTAAGTTAGAACATGAAGCTCGAGGGTATGCCTAAAATTTTATATATAGCTTTATTTTCGAGGAGCAAATTTTTATCATGCATGTATGCATATGTGTGTGTATTCATGTGTATTATATGTATACATGTGTTAGTATCCACATATATGTGTTTCATGTATATGTATGTGTGTGAATCTGTGTGATATATGTATACATGTGTTAGTATGCACACATATGTATGCATATGCATTTGTGTAATATATGCAAGTGTGTTTATAATTATGTATGCATGTATAAGTATACATGTGTGCATGTAGGCATGTATATGTGATGTGTACATGTATATGTGTATATGTGTAAATGTGGCTATGTAAATATGTATGCATGTATATGTATACATGTGTGCATATAGGCATGTATGTGTGATGCATAATGTATCTACTCCATCATTTTATATTTATGTATGTGTATCTACATGATGTGTATGTATCTTTATATATATTATGATCCTCATTGATTCGAGTAGCTATATATAGAGGCATAAGGTTGGGAGGAGAGACATCTCTTTAGTAGGTGGCTAGAGGAATAGATGCAATGTGTACATATACTTCAATCATATGGCTAAAAGGCTAAATTAGGGTTTTAAATTAAGGTTTGTAAAACCCTAATATCAAAATTAGTGTTTCCAAATTAGGATTTTTGAAATAGTATTTCTGAATTAGAATATGTATAATAGGGTTTTTGAATTAGGATATATATATATATATATATATATATATATATATATATATATATATGTGTGTGTGTGTGTGTGTGTATGTGTGTGTGTACCTAGGTCATCCTAAGTCCTTTATGTAAGTCTGCTTGGAGTTGTAGATAGACAAAAAATTAGTGCATCTGCTCCTTGATTGATGTCGATAAAATTCAAAAATGTATATTGTGCATGTTGAAATACTTTCAAAACATAAGTATCATGCTTAATATTTTATTTGTCATCTTGATGGCTATGTTCGGTACTGTAGCATATCTGGATAACCAAAATTCAATTGTTTGGACCATGTACTCTTCCATAGGTAAGTAATTATGTGGCAGACTTGGTAGTAATGGATAGTAGTAATGTGCCCTGACATTGTGCTTCCCAAAATTGCATCCAAGTTCATCTCGTAGGAATTGGTAAAAAAGATGGATTTATTTGTATTATATATGGTGCTGACTCCCAGTGCACCCGTAATGTCAGATTGAGAAAATGTGTCCATTTTGAACTCCAGATCGTGTTCATATTCCTTCTGTGTTGTTTTCTTGATATACTATCTAGTTTCCTCTTTTAATAATCTGTGGGGTTCATTAAGTGGCTTCAAAATTTGTTCGAAACTCTTACTTTCAATCTTGGCTTCCTTCATTACCTTTACCACCCAATCCTCAAACTGTTCTATAAGCTCAGACACTAGTAGTGCCCTCTCATTATGGCTTACTTCTGCAATAGCCCGTTTATGTCTGTCAGTGCTCGGCTCTGCTTCTTCCTTTATAGGTGAATGATGCAGGGGGGGAGAAAGAGGACGTACCTCAGTCTCCACAATAGTTGCTTGGGAGCTTGGAACTACTAGTGTCCTCAGTGGAATCTTCTGTGTTAATTGAGCCTTTAGGTTTTCAATTATTTCATCTTTTTTCATGATTTCACTAGTCGCGGTTATGAGTGCTTCCTTGTTCTCCAGGAGTTCTTCACCTATAGCAACCATTTGATCTACATCGTCTCTACATTGCTCTATCATTTTAGCTTCAACAATCTTCCATCTTCTTTTGAGCTCATTTGTATCATGCATCTATTTCTTTTCCAATTCTTCCCTTAGCGTCTTCTCTTGTTTTGGTTGATCTGCATACTTCACTATCTGAGCTTCTAAAGCCTGTGTATCGTTTGCTTGATTTTCCTGTATCTCCATGGGTTGATTAAACAAAAGTGGACTCATCACTTCATTATTTCTATTCCTTAGGTTATCTGCTTCATCCCTGTATACTGATTTGGTTTTCTAAGATTTTGCTACAATTGATCAAATGTACCTTCTCAACCTCAATGGCTTCATACTTGCTTTGAAGTTCTCTGAACTGATCTTGCATCCTCCTATTTTCGGAAGTGAGTATGTTGCACTTTTCCATAGCTTCATTTGTCTCTTTTTCCTTAGTTACAAGTGCCTGTTGAATTTTTAATACCTGTGTAGATAGCTTTTCACTCAATGCTTTGAATTGATTGCATTCCATTAAGGCCTTGTCATAATCTCTATCTGCTTCGATGGGTTGTTGCTAAGTATTCATGGCTGTTTGTATCATTTGCTTTACTACAGGTCTGAGTTGAGCCACATATATGTCTTTGGGATGCTTGGTGCCTCACTCGTGAGTACATCTTTCCCCTGGTCCTCACGTATTGTGTTGTTATGTGGCTATCAAATTTGCAGGTGGATCTGAGTTTCATTTTCTTCATGTGTAGTATACTTTTTAGCACTTCTTTGAAATGTTACATCTAGTGGGGAAGGCTCTACTACAATCCTTAATGCGCGTGAATGGTTCAAGTTCTTCTGTGCTCGTTGGTTCCTGCTCTTCCTTTGGAATCTTAACTGTAGCTTCATTATCCAAGTGGATTTCTGTAATTTGAACCTTTGTCTCATCATTTATCTTTAGTGTATGTACCTCTCCTTATAATGATCCTTTCTTTGGTGTCTCTGTAACTGTATTGTCCTGTGATCTATTCAATTTGTTGTCTTCTATTCCAAAGGAATCTTTTACTTGATTTATCTTGTCCCACTTACCATCGTCGTTTGATTCACACTTAATGTCTATATTCATCGAGGACGGTTTGCATTCTTCTCGGACTTCAGAAGATGAACTAGAGTTCACCAATCCTAGTTCTCTATATCTATGGAATTTTGTTAGTCTATTTTCGTGCACAGTCTTTGCATGATCTTGATGATAGTGATGCCCTTGTATTGGCAGGTTTACTTGTCCTTCCATGAATCTGTGAGTGTCTTCCATAGCTTCCTTTAGCTCTTGTTCTGTGATAGGCTTGGTCGGTTCGATTTTGGCTCTTGGAAGTACATGTATTCTTTTGGATGAACGGAGTGCTTCTTCTGCCTTCAACACTTCTTTTAATCTCTTCGCACCTCTCATTCTTGGTTGAGAGCTTGTTCCAGCTTCCTCAGTCACCTTCACTCCTTTCTTCTTTTTTTGGGACTGTGGCTGGCTTTGCGTACCTTGCCACTTCCACTGATGAAGGCATTTTTAAGGTACTCCCTAATGCCTAATGCATGATATATCAAGATTGTCAAAGCCACACTTCCATTCAGGAACTTTTTCTGACCCCATTGCTTCTTGGGTTCGAATAAGCGTTCTAGGACATAGGGTGCCATATTCACTTGATTGCCAATTTGTTTGGTGGCATGAGATAATAGTTGTACTATAATCTTTTGTGGTGCTATGTATCGGTGCATGTTTGGAAAACAAAAATGTTGGTGTATGAGCCTGACCTCTTCTTCAATATCCACGTGATTGATGTCCACGAATGTGCGGGTCTTTGTTCCATGGCTTTTGTCCTTTAGGTCAATGTTCCCATGTTTCACCCATCCAAATGCTTCTTTAATTAACTCGTGAGTGAATTGAATAATCACCCATTCGCCTTCCGCATCGAGAACTTTCTATTATGGAACTAAAGGATTATGTAGAGCCGGTTGAAGGGTGTTCATAACTTGAGTACATCATTGGAAATCTGGCTTATAAATTGGTAGCTCAAAATACTTTTGAATTCCTTCTTTTGTCATTACATCCACAATTGATGGGAGTTCATGTAAGACTTTAAAATCCTGGGACATCACAGGGAACTGATGATCTGTGTCCATGATCTTAATGGTCACCAAGAATAGATGCTCTCTTGCGGGTTGTTCTTCTCTAAACCAATGGCCCTTAGCTTTTGTTACACTTTGCAGAGGAAATTTGAGTACTTCCTCTTGAATGGTTTTCTCGGAATCTTCAGAAGCCATCTGCACTTGTAACAAAGGAAAGAATTAGTCTACAAAAGAAACCAATTCGTGTGTTTATGCGTGGTTCAATGACATGTTTTGTTGTCACTCCATTTCCCTTGCGTAAGTAAGTGATGTATCTTACCATGCTTTTCTTAAATTTTACTCTTGAAAAAAAACAAGAGATTAACACTAGCCAAAGCATTTATTTATTTACATTATATGGTCACTCCTATGACAGTAGAAGCTAAGAACTATTCCAATGATGGAAATGTGCACCACTACTTTTGTTGTAGAGCCAATGTGCCGAATGCATGGCCTTGTAATGTGGCCCTATTATGCATACTCTGGATGCACTAGATTCTTCATGAGTGTAAGTAGAATTTCATTGACTTTGTTCTTCAGTTCCTTGTAGCTTTTTAGGCCTCCATATCCACTTGGTAGTTTGTGCTTGAGGCACTTGCTTCTGTCGAGCTCCTCGTTCTGTGGTCCTTTGGTATCCTTGGTGAGTCTTTATAGAAGTTTCTGATTCACGCTATAGGCATGATATCTCGTTGAGCTTTCCTATTTCTTGATTTACTATTTGTCGGATTGTTTTTGGGATCCATATTTGTTGCTATGATTTTTGGTTTTCTACTAATGAATTTGGAAGCCATACACGAAGAAGTCTTGGTTTATCCGATTGCGATTGTGAACGGTGGTTGTTTCTTCGTGTTTCTACTGGATGGTTGATCTGCTTCTGCATTGTGTCGACTTGTTGAGTCATTCAATCTTTACATACCCATTGTAGACAAGTATTGCATGGATGTGATGTTTGGACACTCGACATCCATGTAGGTTTTCTTCTCATAATGTAGATAGGTTTAGAATTAATGTCCTCACGATCTCTCTTAGGCTCATGTCTCAAGGGAGAGGATGTCACACAATTATGCAACACTTCCCTATTTGCAGGTAATTCTAGATTATGACATTCTTGGGATATACTCTTTATTGAATCAATTTCTTTCTCCTCCTTTAAGTTCTCTTCCTTAGGTTTGATGACATTACAAATTTGTGACGACCTTTCTTCCAACAAATTAAAGACTTCTTTATGCCCTATTTTGGTTTATATGTATCCTTTAGCAAGATGTATGTTGACTTCATTCTGAATGATCCAGTCTTGTCCTAGGATCAAATTTTCAATCAGGTCTTCGTCTTTGCATACCAAAACTCTTTGCTCCATAGTGGAATTACCTAAGTGAAGGGATATTAGGGCTTCTCTAACACATTCTATAATTTGACCTTCAATTCCTATCATACATGCCTTAGTGGGGCTTATGATTGTTCGGAGATGAGTGGTTAACAATGTGGGATTTGAACTCATGACATACCGGCTAGGAGTATGATGGGCTAACCACTTGCCCCAAAAGCCATGGTTGAGGATTACTTCCTAATCCTCCCTCTTAGGGTGTGGTTCAACCATCTCCTGTCCTTCATTTCTTGAGTCTAACTCTCTCTTCCCCTTCTAGAGATCATTGTCCTCAATGATCAACTCTCGATCTCCCCTTGGATTGATGTCCTCACCCTTGCATAGTCTCTTGAACCTTCTTGTTCTCAACCTTGGTTTCTTGAACCCTTGCTCTCAACCTTGGTCTCTTGAACCTTGCATTTCCACTTCTTGGCCACTTGCCTACAGACTTGCTTTGTTCGCAACCTTGGTCTCTTGAGCTCTTTGTTCTCAACCTCAGTATCTTGAACCTAGTTCTCACCCATGCTAGGTATCTTGTATCCTCAATCTATTGATTCCATTGGAACGTTCATTTCAAGAGCTTTCCAATGATATCTTATATGTCTAAATCCGCCCTACGGCTTGGGAGATACACTCTAATCTTGGATGGTCTCACCTTTGAAAGCGACGTGCGTGCCTTCTTTGCTCAATCCTACTTCCTAGGCTCTGATACCAATTGTGGGATTTGAATTCATGACCTACCGGTTAGGAGTATGATGAGCTAACCACTTGCCCCAAAAGCCATGGTTGAGGATTACTTCCTAATCCTCCCTCGTAGGGTGTGGTTCCTGCCCTTCATTTCTTGAGTCTAACGAACGACACTCGTATAAAGCTCAGAGCCGCTCCTGAGTCAATTAGAGCATCCACTAGTTGATATTCCGTGTTTCCAATTCCTAGGTTTAAGTATGGTCGGGAGATGCTATAGCTCGTATTGCTTGTATTATTGACTTAGTAGTTGGCCATGGGTCTAGATTCCTCTCCCTGTAGATATACTTCATCCCTTTGCCGTATCCACTCTTTCCGTCTCTTGATATGCTCTAAGGCTTCCTTGCATGCTTCTTCTCTAATCCTCTCTTCTTCCTTCTTTCAATTATGTGCTCCCAAAAGTCGTACTAACTTTCATCTATTAATGGTTCCATATATTGCTTCACTCTACATCCACTGATGTAGTTGGGAAGTACATCTCCATCCAATGTAGCTAGATTCACTGCTCTACTTGTTGAGATTTCTCTCTTCTAATTCACTTTGATTGTTTTGATGTTAACATCATGTTTCTCATTCATTTCTTTCATCCACACATAGTTCATAAAATCACGTACCCAGTTTCTCTTGGTTTTTGTGCGCATATGATCCTTCATGTAGAACATGCAAAAGGTAGGGGAAAAAATGCATGTGAAATCAAGCAACAGACTTCGGAGCCATTAAAAATTATTATTGAGCATGAAATAAATCATTGAAACATCCATAAAAAATTCTATTACCTTTCTTATCTCTTTTTTCTTCAGTTAAGCTCCTTCCTCGTAATCACTTGCATCTATGCACGATGAGGAATCTGGACTTCATTATTATCCAAGTACTTTTCAGGGTGTATAGTGAGTGTTTTCACAGCATCACCCTTGTTACAATGACCCATCCATGATGATTTATTAGTAGTGGAAGGCAACAAAGGTTTCTTCTTCGATTGTAGCTGGTACAAGAGCCCTTTTACATAGGAAACAACTTGTTCTAAGGTATGAATTAGCTTCCTCTACAACCTCTGATCTCTCTGATTTTCTTCTCCATAGCTAATGAGCAGTTGAAACCATTGAAACTCACACAATCCCTTAGTGTAACAGAGAAAATATGTTTGCTCTTTTTGTATGACAGCTGAGTAACTCCATCTTCAGTGGATGTCTTGGGGGGGGCACCAAGCTGTAAAACTAAATTTCCGTGACTTTGTACATCCACATCTTTCTTGATTCCCAACAATGAGTGCCTTTTTCTCCTTCTTGCAGTCGAGAGCTGACCGCTTTTTCATCTATGATATCATACCTACTCTCCTCAAAATCAACTTTCTTTTTTTAGCAAAAAATCATCATATCATTAATAGAACATCAAAACACGCAGGATAGTGGTTGCAGTCATAGTGTTTCTTCAACAATATATTAAATCAACTACTGTTGGATAGAGAAACAACATTAAAACCTTTGTAGCAACAGTTGTATGTTGATCTTATCAAAAGGCATCACAGTGAGAAGGTCATTTCTAAGAGTATGCCGATTCTATCAGAAAATCATTTCCAAGGGTATGTCATCTCTGATGGAAGAGCAACTAAAGAAATCTTTTTCAGCTCAATTCTCTTTTCGAGTTAGTCCAGATCACCATTTCCTCCATAAAAAAAAAACTCCAAGAGGAATCATATTCATCTTTAACAACCCCTTTTCATTGTTGTCTACATACTACCATCATCACCTTTCCCTGACAATATGCGATTCTCCAAAGCTAACAGAGAACCAAGCATTTGGCTACCTCCTATGAGTTTCTTCAACATCAGTAGACCATTAGCTTTTGTTCTCTTCAGATATTGGTTTCTTATTTAGTGTTTGGAAATCATCCCCTCCTTCCTCGCAATATCTATAAGTACATGAATTTGCAAGTTTTGTTTTAGTGAGCATCATGGAGCCCATCGAGTCCGTGAAATCTAATGAGAATCCAGATGAAGGAGGTTAGAGAATTATTGCTCTCCTCTCTCTGTCATGCCATGACATGCCTCCCCTGATCTTCCTCTCTCTCTACACAGCAAACCCCTCTAGCCAGTCGAGTGAGCCAAAATCAAGGAAAGGTTCCCGCTCTTGGTTCAAATCAAAAAGTGAAGGATACTTCAAAGCATAACTTCATCAATCGTTCACTTGTAGCTAAACTAGAGGCCCAGTATTTCCTTTATATGAGCACCAACACTTCATCCACCCTTCGAATCACCTTTTGCAGAGCTGTTAGTAGGATTGGCTATAGTAGAGTTGGCTTCCAAGTCTCATTAGATTCCCCATTTGCAGATGAAGTATGTTCACCTTCATACACAACCTACTTATATTTATTAGTTTTATCACTTGTTGGCTGGTCTCCATGAAAATTTGCAGCAACTGTTCCCTATTCTACCCAATCGAATTGATGTTAGAGGTCACTAACTTGATTCACAAAACTACCATCTGGCTTCCTTGTTGATCTCCCATCGTCCGCACACCCATCAGACCTTTTCTTATTTTTCTTTTTCTCTTATCTTATTTTTCTTTACTTTTATCCTTCATCCCAACTCAGCCTTCCTATTTTTGTTTTTACTTTTATTTGTTTATTCTTTTTCTACACATGTCGGCCTATGCCAAAATCGGATGCGACTCGTGGACCTGACCACCCAGCCAGGTTTAGCCCACCCATCTACCAACCCAACACATCGCACGATGCACAATGTCAGCCTCATACGAAATCAACATCAGCTCGTGGCTCTAACCACCCGGTTAGAGTGACTCCACCTGCCTATCAACCCATATGAGCGCATGACAATATATAGGTCAAGATGTATGACACAACAAGCATCAGCTCGTGGCCCTGATCGCTCGATTAGGGTAGTTTCACCCGCCTACTAGCTCATCGCAATACCCAACAACACATACACATACACAGATAGCTGGCTGGTGTATGAAGTCTTTTTCTGAGACATAATCTGTCTGAAGGTTAGATCAGATGAGAGATCAAAAGCAGAAGTCAAAGCGTCTCACTCATCAAGTGTTCATGAACACTAGTATATACAGTTACTCAGTTTAGGTCTTCCCTTCACCTTCCTTGGTCTTGTTCCCGAAAGTTCTAGTCCGTTTTCTAATCCTACTCACATAATCTTGGTCCTTCATACATCACATGTAATCTCAATAGTTGTACGAGATCTTTGGTCTACTTAATTTTCTTGCATTTCTTTATGTATCATATGCTCAATCATGGAATCTTTTAATATACACATATATATACAAGAGAAAAAGGAAACTGAAACAAAAAACATATCACCTTTATAGTATCAGTAGTCATTCTGAATCTGCATCTTCATTTTGAGTCTGTATTCTTCACTTGCTCGTCTAAGTTTCCTGTTTCTTTCTTAAAATCAAGGCAAAAACATGAGTTATATACATTTCTATTTACAAAAAACATTTTTAAACTTTATGGAATTTTATTTAACAAGATTCTCCCTTCAACCTCACCTTCTCTGATTCATGCTCACCAAAGAAGCTGTGTTTATAGAACAACCAACATTGTATTGCGCTCATCTTAGAAACATTATTGAAAATATTAGATTTGTGAACGAGCCACTTCATTTGCATGTTCATCCTTTGAAGGCTTGATTGGATAGCATAACTCTTGGAAAATTTGAAAATCCATGATGCAATCATTTGGGCATAG